>LKNJ01002326.1:0-98332 GCA_002120245.1 Maccullochella peelii | reverse complement strand
TCTCTCTCTCTCTCTGTCTCTCTCTCTCTCTCTCTCTGTCTCCATCTTTCAGTTTCTCTGCTCCTTCGCTGGCTCAAGCTGTTCTTGGATGGCATATTGATTGGGGTTTCTATTCACCTTCACTCACATCCTCTCTCTCTCTCTCTGAGTCTCTCTCTCTCTATTTCTTTTGTTCCCCAGTGTACTGTAATGCTCAAACCTCTTTGATCCTTGTGTTTGTGTCTGTCTATCTACTGCTTTCCTAAATGTCTCCATTTACTGTAAGCTCTACCACCACACTCCTCTCAGTTTCTATCTCTCCCTCCAGCTCACACACACACACACACACACACACACACACATTGTCAGATTGATGTTTGAAAGAAATCTGTTGGCCTCAGATATATAACAAAATATTAAGCTGTAGTTTAAGTTGCGGCTCACATTTAAAACATTCTGCTAGTCTTTCTCACACACACACACACACACACACACACATACACACAGAGTAATGTGTGTGTGTGTGTGTGTGTGTACACTTGACATAAGCCCACATGTTTCTCTGCATGTTAACTGTGAGTCGTACGTGGGGCTTGTTTTCCCAAAGGCCATTGGTGTAAAATCATCATTTTGAAGAAGGACCGCACAGCTAAAAACCATGAGTACTTTAGGGGATTTACATACAAGCGGGTGTGTACACATACACACACACACACACACACACACACACACACACACACACACACACACACACACACACACACACACACACACATATGTGCAGAGCAAACACAAGCACAGCCAAGGGGAGGGGCTGTTCTTTACCCCCACATAGCTAAAGGGAGAGGAGATGAGGTACAGAAAAAAAAAATTAGAAACCAAATTAGAGGAACTGGTCAGGCGAGGAGGAGAGGCAGTGAGGAGTTGCAAGGGGAGGGAGGGCGGGGGTGGGGGGTTTGAAGGAAAGGAGGGCTAGGACAAACAGAGCCAGTGACCTGAGGAGGGAGTGTCTGAGAACCGACCCAGTATGCATCAACAAGAAGGCTGCTGAGAGGACAGAAATACGAGAAACAATGAGAGCAGCTCACAGAGAAAAAGAGCAAGCGCACAATGTCGAACGTGTGTGTTTGGTGTGAGTCGTCTTTGTCCTGCCGTCACCTTCTGACCCTTCCCTTGTATGTGAGTGTCTATTCTTACATAGTAGCCCTAAATGATCCCAGCAAAAGCCTTTCTTGTGTCCACCCTTATCACTCCCTTCCCACCATGCTGAACCCCCCCAACATGCGTCATCATCACCCCCTCACACCTCAGTGAGACAAACACAGGCCTGAACACACATACGCCTGACAGCAAGACAGGACTGTTGTTTTTTTTTTTTCTGAAACTCACACAACACACCGCAAGCCCCATCTCCCCCTCCCGATGAAACCATCTCCTGACTGGTGCATCCCACGCCTTCCCAGTCAGCCTCTCCTCCTCAAAGAGTGTAAAAATCTGGGAAATATTTTAACTCAGAAAGAAGAGGAGTCAGCAGGGTGGAGCTGGAGGAAAAACACTTATCATATTATCGTCCTGATGACTCTGCCTCTTCCGGTTTGTCTTTGCAGTATAATCGTCACACTCAGATACATGATAGACACTCAAACAGCACTGGCATGACGAGTGATGAATATCCCCCATATAAAACAGCCCTTCCTTGGTGTGAAGACAGTCAAACTGGGATACTTACACATTACAACCTCCTACAACCGTGACCTCCGCCCCCATCCTCATCTGACTCTCTCCCATTCTCCCTCTCTCATCCTTTCTGCAGCTCCTTCTCCCTTTCTGTCTCCCTGTCTTCTATTGCCTCATCTCTTTTTCTTGTTGGTGTAAGTAAGCAGCTTAAACACCTACAGGGTGTGACATTGGGGCCCCACGCGCCTCCGAATGCAGTCAGTGCGGGTGGGAGAAGGCAGCACTGAAAAGGAGAGCGTTTCATCCGTCTATTCTCTCCATCCCGCTCCGCCTGGCATCGACGGCGCAAGTGTGGTTAAGGCAAAGCCAAGGCTGTCCCCTCACATTAGCCGGGGCTGAGCCAGACAAGCCGTCATCCACCCCGCAAGACTGTCCTCCACTGCTCATCTCAACAAACCCCCCCCACTACCACTCTCTCGCTCTCTCATCTTCTTTCCTCCTCTCCTCTCCTCCGCTCAGCTCTGCCATGGGCACCGGTCCCCAATCTCCAAGGTGATTATGACAAAAACGAACGACCCCCAAGAGACGGGGCCAGCAGAGATAAGAGAGAAAGAAGACGATGGCAGAGGGAGAGAACGAGGAGGAGGAAGGGATTGGAGATGGATGATGTAACAGGGAATTTTGGCTGTGCATTATGATTTGGATTGAGAGTTTCAGAACCAGCAGTTCATATCAGCCCATATCTATCTATATCTCTATCTCACCATAATTTTCAAATTATTTTTTGCAGAAAGAAAGAAGCCAGTGATGGTAGGTAGGTAGCAGTGGTGGAAAGTAACTAAGTATATTTACTCATGTACTGTACCTCAGTATACTTTTACTTGAGTATTTCCATTTTATGCTACTTTATACTCCACTACATTTCAGAGGAAAATATTGCACTTTTTACTCCACTATAGTTATTTAACAGCTGTAGGTACTTTAGATAGATCTTACGTTTAAAAAAGGGAGTATAATGAGTACTTTTACTTATAATACTTTAAGTGCACTTTGATGGTAATACTCATGTAGTTTTACTTCTTTACTTTTTTGAATGCAGGACTTCAACTTGTAATGGAGCATTTTTCTTCTGTGGTGTTTCTACTTTGACTGAAACCTGCAGTAACAGATTTTTTTTTGGGACCACTTGGGGCCCAAAAGCACAACATTGTGAGCACAACATTGACATATCGTCACCTTTTGGGATGACATAGCATATTCTTTAGCATAAGCATTAGCAATAGTTGCTTATTTACTCATCCAGCAGTTGTAGAGCAACATTATCATTCATTTGGAGTCGTGTTTCTGAATGTACGTTGAATATTCACTCTCTTTTAGCTCTGTTTTTGGTTTCTACCAACTCCTGAGGGAAGTACCTGGCTTTTTAGCAGCTTAATGCTTCACTAGCTGTCTGCTGTTTCGTGCCAAGAAGGTAGTGTACAATGGCATTATAAGGTTACGTCCTGCGGCTGAGCGAACCAAAATAGTAAAGTTGCAGCCGGACAGCTAAACAATGAGCTGAAACTCGTTATAAAGCTCCAAAAAGCCAAGTGGAGCAGCAATTTCAGGTGATAATTCTCTGTAGGTTCATCACTACGAGCGACACTTTTCACATTATGACACCTTAAATTAGATAGATAGATAGATAGATGCTGCATACTGTACAAAATTACATAGATAGATGGGGACTTGCACAAATAAGATCCTAGCCCTTCCATAAGGGTCAAAGATAATTTGTTGTGGTGTGGAATGGGGTCGTGACCCCACACGGTCAGCGGGGTCAAATCAAACAGCAGCACTGAGCCCAAGAAGGTCATTAAAGAGACAGAGAGGCCTGATGGGGGGAGCTGAACAGGGGATGCTGTTAACCCCTTCCCCTGCCTCCCTGCAGAAATGAGAGAAGCAATGAGAAAGGAAATGTAGTGGAGGAGAAGAGATGAGAGGTCATATTATTGTAGCATAGCAACCCAGGTTTCAGTGTGGGTTGAGGCAAGCAATAATATATAATATTGCTGAGAGGTTAGACAGCTTAGAAGAACCTTTCAAGATGGATGTGGAAAGAGAGGTGCACTTTCTGCGCAGAAGAGGGGGAGGGAAGGTAGGAGAGGGGGTGGGGGTGAACAGAGTTGGTAGAAAAAAATAGCCCAATCCTTCCCATCTCCATCCACTCCACACCCCTTCTTATCTCTCTCTCTCCATCTCTCTCTCTCTTTCTTTCCCTCCCTCTCCCGCCGCTCTGTGCATCATTAAAACAAGCAGAGTAGTGTTCAGAGCGTGGGGCTGCACTGAGACGGTGACCTCCACAATAAGAAGATGTTCTTGCTTCGGGGAAGAGAAGGTTGTTTTGTACTCCTCTCTCTCTCTCTCCCTCTCTCTCCCTCTCTCTCTCAATTTTCTCCTACTACTTCCAATGGAGTAAATGAGATTTGGAGGGGGGTAGGATAGTGGAGGAAGGGATCAAGAGGGTAGACATGCAGAAAGGGAGTCGGAGATAGCGAGATGCAGAGCAAAAGAGGGCAGTTTAATGTAGGATTCATAACACAGAGAGCTAAGATATGATAAACAGGGAAGGATCTGAATTCCCCTAAAGTAAAGTGGCGAGGAGGGTTAGAGTGAGGCAGACAGGGGCTGAAACCTCAGAAATCCAGGGCATGAAAAGCTTGAATATGAGTCTGCCTATTTTTCATTTGGGAGGAAGATTATTCCTGCCCTGAACTGGGGAAAATACATTTGTTTTCTCTACACACGCAGGTGGACACTGTGAGGTCAGCCAGAAGTTGTCCTTATCAAAGAACACCACGACTTGAGGGATGACGAGCGCGCTATCTGCATCCTCGTCCAGAGGCATCTCTCCATCATATATATACAATAGACACAAAGGCACGCGGCTGTAGGGAGATCAGGAAGTCCTATGGGTGACACGAGGACAGGCAGTGGTGTGAACAGCCCCAGTGCTCCCCCCTGCGTGTCGCCTTCACACAGGAACAAAATGTGTGGGCAGCAAGCACAAACACATTCTCTATATCCTCCAGATGATTATACATCCTTTAAATCCAATAACCTCGATTCATTCTGCTGCTCCTGGTGTCATTCTTCATTGGAAATCATTCATTTACACTTTCTTTGAGAAATCTGCTCATTCTTCGGCTTCCTTTCCTCCTTTATTAATGCCATCCTTCCTTCCTTTCCTCTTGCCCCTCAATCCTTTCCGTCCTCTCTTCCTTCCTACCATCAATGCACTTGGTTCCCATACTCTTAATTTGCTCTTTCTCTCTGAGGGAGGGCTCTTTATAAAAGCCTTGTCGTTTCCCAATACTGATTTGAGTATCACTAAGCTGCACCTTCACACATATTGTTGTCTCACACCTTGTGCCAAATATTCCTTTGTAAAGCCTTCCCCCATCCCCTGCCTGCACCTGGTAGAGATAGTGTTCTTTCAGCTGCAGGCTCTGCTTTCTATACAAGCAGTGCTAGGATGGCACAAGCAGCACACAGCTGTTCCCCTTGGTAAATTGATAGTGAAGGGTAGTGGATGGGGCTTTGAAAGTGCCTTGTGCTATTTTTACGACAGTTGTAGATTTTTTTTTTGCTGTTAAATTCGATGTGACCAATTATGCCGCTGCGTTCCTCAGCAGGGGGCCACTCCGGGAGAGCAAATTAATGCTTGACTTCAAAAAGTTTTCCTAAAGTGCGTTTACGTACCTCATTCCTTTGCTGCGGTTCAAACGCAAGCCTTCACGAATGGACCTGGTCTCACTCGCTGCGCTGAGCAAAGATGTGTGTGTTTCTCTTCTCTGTGTCTGTTCTTTAACGCTTTCTCCCTGGCCTCAGTGACAAACTTTTAAGTGAAAACAACACACTTGCTTGCATTGCTTTAAAAGTCAAACTCGAGTGGGAAAAGCAGAATACAGTAAAAGAGTGACAGTCCCTTTGGGTAAGTAGCAATTCAGCCTGATACACTGACCCCCCTCCTCAATGCAAACACACACGCAAGTCCACAACACACCCATCACCTTGTATTTCAAGGACTCTTTGTGAACAAGTAGGCTACCACACACACACACACACACAGAGGCACAAACCCACCGTCGTACAAATCCCCCCCACACACACACACACACCACTACTCTCCCTCCTGAGTGGATTGCCGTGATGAGTGTTCCCAGGACTGAATACATGTGTAAGTGGCCTAATGATGCCTAAACCCATCCATGAGCAGACAGAGGGAGAGGGGGGGGATTGAGGAGGTGGCGTAGGGGGGAGGCCGAGGTCGTGCTTGTTGTGTCAGGCGGATTGGAAGGCCATGTTGGCGTGAGGGAGGCACAGCTTTGAGTAAAGCAGCTTGTTTCAGGCCGGGATTGTGTTTGCAGACCCTACTCGGAGAGAGAGACAGAGGGTGTGTGTGTGTGTGTGTGTGTGTGTGTGTGTGTGTGTGTGTGTGTGTGTGAGAGAGAGAGAGAGAGAGAGAGAGATCTGTGCCTGGGCATTACAGCCCTACAGCCTTAATCCACATGGCCTGACATTCTCTGTTATCCAGCCCTCGGCAGCCAACTACCCCGACCGACGGAGGCACGGCTCTACCCCCCTGCTGTGTCATGCCACACATCACTCTCTCCACACACACACACACACACACACACACACACACACACACACTATATGTTTTCCTGTGTCACCCGTTCTCTTCCCCATAAACTTTTCCCACTTCCTCAAACCTACAACGATTCCTGGTCGCAGCACGTATACTCTTATTTCATAAGAAACAATCCCATCCACAGTTCCTCATTACTACAGACATTCACACACAAGGGTGGACTACATCAACTGACAGTGGCACACACACACACACACACACTCACTAACAACAACGAAGTACATTTACTTAAGTACTTAAGTGCAATCTCAAATCACTTGTACTTTACTTGAATATATCCATTTTATGCTACTGTAAACTCTCCGCTACATTTCAATGGAAAACATTGTACTTTTTACTCCACTACATTTCTCACAGCTATAGTTACTAGTTACTTATCAGATGAAGATTTTACATAAATAATATATGATAAACTAATAAAATACATACAGTGTCAAAGATTAAACTAGTGGCTCCCAACCTTTTTGTTGTGACCCCCTACAATAAATCTGAGGCACCTTGTCACATTTCAGATGTCTGTGAGTTGTTAGCATTTCCCCACTAAACTTCTCAGATGGTTTCATTTAAATAACTGTCCGAGGCCCAAACAGGTAAAAATATACAATATTACACAAAATAGCAAAGATTAGAAAAATGGATACAAATTTGTGTAGCATAACTTTTTTTTCCCTTTCCTACCCCATTTATCATCTCATGACCTGTCAGATTTATCTTGTGATCCTTTGGAGGGGCCCGACCCCTAGGTTGAAAACCACTGAACTAAACTACCTAACTGTAGGCTATATAAAGTATTTAAAACTCAACACACCTGGACCAACTACAACTACACAAATTGATGCAACCATGTTAACAATCTAATAATGTAATATATAATAATATAACAGTCACGGGGCCATTTTTCCACCAAACGAGTATTTTTACTTTTGATTCTTTAAGTATTTTCTTCTGATACTTTAAATTTAGGCTGCTGGACTTGTACTTGTAACAGAGTATTTTTACATTGTTATTCTGTTACTTTTACATAAGTAAAGGTTCTGGGTACGTCTTCCACCACTGAGTATTTGGCCAATTAAGTTGATTCTGATTCTGGCTCTAAACCCGCAGACACAGTACTTACATGTAATACCAGGAAGTATAAACATGTACTACTTTCTAGCTGTTTAGAAAACCACTTCCCATGTCTTTCTCTCTCTATTGTCTCTCAAAAGCCAAGTTATAGGTCATAACTTCCCCCATAACTTAAAAACAAAGTGTAATAAGAAAAATCCATCATGTGTGAAAGGGAGAGGTCAGGCTTTAGTGGAATTACCCCAGACTTTTTGCCAAATAAATGGCCTGCATTCTTCACATCACATGGCTCTCAAAGGTGTTTTCCAGCCAAACAGTGTCAAACTGTAAATGTCAATCTTCTGTTGTTGTTTTTTTTATGTGACTGACTGGTGTTTTCTTGTTGTTGCCACAAGAGGGGGTAAGTTACAGTAAGCCCCTGGTCTTTACTGAGCCCTATGGCAACAGACGCACAAACCAGAAGCCCCATGAACCACACAGGACTCATGACAACCCCACTGCTTACATCATGACACAGAAATATCTTCATTATTATTACTATTATTATTGTTCTGATTATTATTAGCTATTATAATATAAAATGACAGAATTTGCCGGAGTGGTTCTGATAAGAGTGGGACTCGTCCTAGATCAGATGGATACGCGCGGTGTGTGCGTTCACGTTGTCTCATTTCCTGACTCTGCCCAGAGAGAGAGAGAGAGAGAGAGAGAGAGGGGAGATACGGGGACACGGAGAGAGAGAGAGAGAGAGAGGGAGTGTAGGGGGAGAGTGAGATAGAGAGAGACGGAAAGAGAGGAAGAGAGAGAGACATAGACATGCACAGAGGAGGAGGAGGAGGAGGAGGGGGAGGCTCCTGATAGCAAGACACGGAAAAGCAGGGGAGGGAAAGAGAGAAAGAAAAAAGGGGCTAGTGGAGGAAGAAGAGCGGGGAGTGGGAGAAAACAGGGGGAATAACACTTAAAGAAAAGCATACAGAGGAGAGGAAGGACAGTACCTAGTGCTTTGGACATCCCCTCCTTTCTTCTCTCAGGCTGTCACACCAGATTGGACTCCGAAGGACCGACACCGCGTCCACCCCAGACCCCATGGGGTAACAGGTATGTCTGACTTCCTTATATTAGTAGTAGCCCTTTTTAAAAAAAAAAAAATCATCATTCAACCCCGCTTGCCTGCTCACAGGTTTGAGATTTCATTCAGACGCGGCGGATATCGCAGGGTTTCCATGCCTTTAGAGGCTATCATGTCAACAATTAGTTTTCTGCCTCACGAAGCCATCGCGTCTAACAGCTGATAGTTGGTGGGCTCACAGGTTGGAGACGTGACACAATGCAACTCTTCGCAATTGTGGCACTGTTACAGCTGGCCATCGGAAAAGCTACTGTATGAAGGCCTGTCTGTCTGTCTGTTGTATTTTTTCCCCTCCGGTGCTTTTTCTGTTTTTTTTAATTCCAGTTCATTGGCATCATGTTAGCCACAGCATGAGTTTATTTTGACAGCTAAATACCCGACCGAGTGAGCAGGCGACAGTCTGAAAGTACGCCTACCTGTTCCATACGTGACAGCCAGCTGTCTATTGCGCTTGTTGATATTTGGAGAAGCTGTCATCCGTTGACGGGATTCGCACATTGTACATTTCGCACATTATGTAGCTGATTAGGGGACAGAGACAGTTGTCTTGCAGGGAAAAAGAATGCGATTGATATCTAGTTTCTAATGTGGGTGCATGTGTTTAAATATGTGCAGCCAACCCGCTCTCAAATGGAATATAATTTGATATTTAGTGTAATAAATGGACATTTGGAAATACTTGTTAAATGTGTTAATAGCGCGCAGGAAAGAAATACATTCCCAGATTGCAGAATATTATTTTGAATGAATGTCATCCACCTGCACACATTTATTTTCTGTATACTTTTAGAAATAGCTCTCAACATATGCTCAGGTATATTATGTGACACTTAGGCTATAATGCAGATACATAAATCATACTCTGTTGGGTTTCATCCGAGCTGATCGCGTTTGATGAAACCATGCAGCGGATCCTGGTGAAATTTGCAAAGTTTTGAGCAGCATGACAACCTATTGCCACATCGGCTGAAGGGGGAAATTGCCATGCACAGATATCGTGCCACATAAAATACGGGTGATGCCCCGTGCAGCCGTCTGGAGGAGATTCAAAATGAAAGCGCTCAGAGCCTGGAAGACAAGGGCTTAAACCCTCCTCCTTCTCCCCTCGATTAACCTCCAAAAGGGGGATTTCTCCAGCTGGAAATTTCTGCTGCGTCAACACCCAACCCCAGAGTGCCAGACAAGACGGGGGGGGATTTTGTTTGCAGATTAATTAGTAATTGTTGAGTTACCGCTGATCATCATCTGATCCGTATTGAGAGTTGAAAAGTGTGGCGTCAAGTCTGTTTGTTGGCGACTGAAGCTGAAAGCGTCTCTCCCTCGCTGCTGCTCTGTCTGTCTCCCGTTCTATGTGTATGTGTGTGTGTCTGTGTGTGTGTGTCTGCCCTCTCAAACCGGTCAGTTCCGTCTTCCTCCATTTTCTACCACGCTTACCGTGCGAGAGGGGAACAACCCCACTTCAGTCACGCTCTGTATGTAGACATCACTGTGCACCTCCAGTACAGCCTGCAGCCAGGTGTGTCTTCATCAAATGATCTGTACAAGTACCTGTGTCACTCTTCATCTAATGACTAGCTTTGCATTGGGGGTTTTCCAAACTTTTTGTGAGTGAGACACACTTAGATTGACTGAGGGCTTTTTTTCCCCCAGATGGATTTTTTAGTGATTACACCTTGTTATATTATGTAAAGCCTTGTTGTTGAGTAGATGCTAGTACAGGTGCTTAAAGCCATCAGCTGAGAAGACACTTAGCCACTGTTGTGCTAACTTTAAGCAAATGAAACCACTACACTACACTACAGGAGATCCTTCTACTGGCTCAGTTTGGGAGCTGCTGTATCAGAATAGTCTGTGTTTCTGTATTTTAGGTATTTGTTTGAGGGACTTTACAGCACCAGCAAGTCATTTTTGACTTTGGTTTTAAGTGCACCATCTCCGCTTACGGCTGTAACTGTAACAACCAGTTAGATTTTTCTGTTTGACAAGGGCTAACTGGAACCATCTAATGATTTTTCCAAATTGTCTTAGGCCTCAGTGGATTTGTCTGGTTGTTTTGTCCTCCCTACGACAGAGTTAAGGGTTGGTGCTTGTTATGATAAACCCTCTAAAGTCTTTTATTCAGTAATTCAATTACTCTATAGGCTTGTGTGTGTGTGTTTGCATGTGTGTCCATCTGTGCACATTTTGTCTTTGTGAGCAGAAGATGGCTTATCTCGGCTTTTAATGTTGATAATCCCCAACTATCATGGCATTAAAACCAATGAACTTGCCAGCCACACCTTGGCGTCTTGGCATGGGCTATCTCCCAGGATGCTTTGTGTCTGTGGGTTTGCCCCCCTGCTGAGGTTGCTTCCCTGAGCCGGGGCTGTGTGTGTGTTGTATTACCATTACAAGAGCAGTGGACATCAGTGTGTGCATGAGTGTGTGTGTGTGTGTGTGTATGTGTGTGTGTGTGTGTGCACCTTCTCCATCTGTGTGTTCTGCAGGGAAAATATAATACAGACCAAGACAACAGCTACAAGAATGAGTGGAGGAGGAGTGTAGGCGAGATCGGCTGAAAGATGGAAAAAATATTAGCTGCTCGTGTGCTTGTGGGATTGCAAAGGAGGATTTGAAGAACTTTTCCACTTGTGTTATCTCTCATGAATGGACCTTTTAGAACTGATTAAACAAGATAAGTGAGTTAAGTTTACCTTGTGGTTTTTTTCTTGGTTAAAGCCTAAAGTTGCGTGTGGTGTTTGTTGAAGGTGGTGGAAGCTGTTTCAGTGAATATAATTCAGCTCATGCTTACAGAGTTTGGAGGGTTGTTGGAAATGGTGAAGGTGTGGCAGGGTGTGAAAAGAGGGTGAGAAATGAGACGGAGGGGCTTGGTTTGGGTGGTAGTCAGGTTTGAAGCTCATGACACTTCTCTGTGTGTGTGTGTGTGGGTGCATGTGGGTGCGTGTGTGTGTGTGTAAGCCTGCTGGTATGTAGGTGGTTCTCAGTGCAGCCATGCAGGTTGTGGGCTGAAATGTGTGCTAGAAGGTTAGTCTGTTTCAGCTACGCAAACCCTGGGGATGTGGTGTACTACCCCCTCACTACAGTATGTGTGTGTGTGTGTGTGTTTATGTAGACAACGTGACGACAAACTGTACAGTAAATTTACCTCATCTAGTGTACATTCCCCAGAAATAGAGAAAAGAGGGCAAATGCTTCATAAAGACACGTTTGTTCCCTGTTAGCAACCTTGTACTCCATTCATCTCTCTGTCTCTATCGCTCTCTGCCAGTTTTCTCATCCCGATCCCCCCTCGGAGCTCACTTGTTAATGGGAACACCTGTTTGGCTAACACACTGCAAAATGAACCGTTTACACTCGCGTGTACACATCTTACACGACACGTCTCTCCAGACTCTGTCTTCTATCTGTCGCGTTGTGAATATTATCACGTATTCTCACGTCTGATTTTCGTGTCAAGACAGTTTGGCAAACATTAACTCCCAGATCCAACCCAGCACCATCCCCCATCCCCTAATAACTTCCAAGGCTTTTAGCTTAACTGCTTCTATAGCTCATTGTGCAGCGCTGAATACAGGTGTTCCTAATCCCCGTGGGGTTACATGGATGCTGTGGGGGATGTGTGTGTGTGTGTGTTTGTGTGTAACAGCTGTCTTCCCTATCCACCTATCTGACATGCTCATCCCCCCCCCCCAACAGGTGAATATGGGCCATCCCCACCCTACTCCACACACACACACACAGAAATACTCTCCAACACCCCACTTGTCTTTTCACATAGGTGTTCATAGCTGTGTGTGTGTGTGTGTGTGTGTGTGTGTGCGTGCATGCACCTTTGCGTAAGATAGGATGTCAATGAAAGCAATAAGCTCTCTTGTTCTTTTCTTTTGTTCTTTTGTCCCTGAATTTTAAATTGGAAGATAATTTGCAGCTTAGTTTTTATAATCTGCGAGTAAGAATTGAAAGTCCAGAAGCGAAATTATCATTTGATTGTTTCTAAAAATAAATGCAGGAGGGTGCAGTGGAAATGGCATGATGTCAGATTTTTTTCTTAGGAGTTGTTGATATTGCAAAACACCTTTTGGATCACACATTCCTGAGGAAACAGATGAGGGATTTCAGTTTGTGTGATTTCATCAGGGTGTGTTTTTCTTTTATTTAGGAATGCGAAGCAGATCGGCTCTTTCCAACCAGAGCCTCATGATCACACAATGCTTATCAGCATCATGAGTTATTTTCTGGATATTTTTTTTTTTACATCAATGTCCAAAGTCAGGCCAGCCTTGAAATCTAATCGGTCCCTCTCCTATTTCTGTTCCTCCTTAATGCACACCTAATTGTTGGTTTTATATACTGTACGTTTTCACTTGTTCAGATGCTGTCAAAACAAACATTACAACAAGTAAAGTGATGACAGCAGTTGTTTCGCGCATCAGGTAATGCAAGCCAGATAGATAACATGTACATATTATCCTTTCAATTAGGTTTCTGTCTGGTGTTAATGACAGAACAAAGGAAGGGATAGAAATTGTGTCTATTTTATCTCTTCAGCTTTTGTGCTAATGTTTCTCTGTATAGAGCAGTTAGCAACAATGGCGTTTATATATTCAAAGCTTTACATTTTCAATCAACTCCTATGATTTTTAAACTATGAATCACCTTAGGTTTTGGATATTCTGACTGAGATCCCTGCAGGAATTATGAAAGAAACAGTATTTTTAAAGTTAAAAATCTTTTTTTCCCCTCCTTGTTAAAAAGATCTATGAAAGATCGCATTGTGACAGTGATTCATACATTAGCATGTTTTAAAACATCAACCACTGACATCGCTACTCCCTGGTAATGAGCTGACATGGAGGGACTGATTATTGTTGTTTGCATGATTTGCATTCTTTTACCAGAAAAAGACAGAACATTTTGTCTTCCAAAACAGACTTTCTGACTTATTCCTAAATTACTCGCTTATTTCTAAATCTCTTACAAATTGTTTTGTTTGTCCTTGAATGGTTCCAGTTGTCACTTTATTTGGCTCAGTGTTGTAGACGTGCAGGTTGGGCATCCCTAATGCAACAATAATTACCTAGCAGGGCACAGGACTGGTGAACCAGTGGGAAGGAACTGTCTACACAAACACACACACTCACTCAAAGTACTCTGTGGACAAGGTAGTTAGCGTCCGCACTTTGCAGAAAGATCACTATCTTTTTAGACAAATTTCTATAAACTATTAAAAGCTTGAAGGTTTGGGCTTGGAAAAACCTCTTTGTTGAATTCTGGGGTTTGCAGACTGCTGAAAGCCCCGTATAAGTACGTGTTGTTATTTTCCCAGTGAAAGAGTTTGTCTTTTATACACATAGTGTGAGTATTTGATGAGAAATTGAGCAGCTTTGAGCAAATACATCTTTAGAAACAGTCAACTAGCCCCGGGCTGTGGCTGGTGAGAGATTTCCATATCAAAGCTCAGGTGAGAGAGGGAGACAGGGAAGATAGCGAGAGGAAGGAAAAGAGGGAACGTGAAGGAGAGAGAATGGGGTGGGGTGGGGGGGGGTTTGGTGATGAAACAGACATCCACTCCAAAACAGTTCTAGCCCTTGTTATTCTGTCGCTTTTTTGTGCAGCACAGTTTAGTCTGTGTGTGTCAGTGCTGTCTGTCTCAATCTAAACTATGGCGTAAAAAAACACACAGAGGGAAGGTTGGAAAGACTCAAATACAAACCAACACCTTTCTCTACTCAATACCACACAAATTGTGTCTGTACAACCTTGTGCTGACTGGTGCTGACCGCCGAAACAGTGTGTGGAGCACAAAATGGTTTTCTCCCACTAATACTGCGTAACATCTGGCCTGTGAGCTTCTGCCAATATTTGGATCCCTGTTTAATATTATTACTGAAGCATAAAACCATCATTTTCCCTGGAAATATTTCTCTTCTTTAGCTATAAGTATCAGACCTGACCCCATGGAATTGATGGCGACAACTCTAATTAATGGAGAGAGTTTTCGTTGGGTGCTTTCAAAGATGCGTGTGTGCCTCTGTGTGTGTGTGTGTGTGTGTGTGTGTATGTGTTTCTGATGAACATTATCCTGCTTTGTAGAGTTTTGTAATCCAGCCATGGACTCTGGCTAGAGTGCTAAAGTGCTGCTAACAAGGCCTGTTTAACATTCTCTCCTCTGCTCAACATACAATTATTCCACTTCGCTGCCATTAACATGTACAGTAGGACTGGGCTTTTAATTGGCCTGATATGACTAATGCCAGATCAACTTGGATTTGCTAATTAGTTTTTGCTTTAAAAGTGCCATCAGGACATGAAATATTCATTGATGTGAGGTGGAGCGAGGACTGTGGGTGGTATTAGTGGGATATTAGTGGTATAGGCAGGCTGTTCGAATGTGCCGGGAGAAGAGATTGAACCTACATTGGCCTGTTGTGGTCGCTTATTCATACTTTGGGTGAGGTGTTAGTTTTTCGTCATAATTTTAGACGCCCACACACACACACACACACACACAAAGAGATGCACGCACATTCGTCCCGCGCACGCATACACCACCTCCATTCTCAGCATTACAAGGCCACCTCTTCTTCTCCAGCCCCCACCTCCTCTCTCTGTCTCTCTCTGCCTCTCCTGCTCTCACCTCCCCCTCTGCCCTCCACCCCCTTCCCATTATTTCATCGGCTCTTTTTTTTTTCTTGCCTCCTCGCCTCACACCCTTTTTCTCTCCTCACCTTTTCCCCTTCCTTCACTTTACCCCAGCCCCCGTCCTCCCAGTGCCCTCTGCTCAGTCCCAGCTGCATCTCCCCCCCCCCAGGTCTCCTCCTCTCCCTCCTTTTCCTCCTCCTCCACCTTCTCCTTTTCTTTTTTCCCTCCCACTCCTTAATCTTCCACCTCTCCTCCTCCTCCTCCTCCTCCTCCTCCACCACCCCCTCCTCTGCTGTAAGTGGGCCAGGTGCCTCCTGTGGCCTCCCCTACTCCATTTCTCATTTTTACCCTTCCTCTACTCCCTTTCTCATTTTTACCCTCTCCCTGTTCTCTTTCTCATTTTTATCCTTCCCCCTGACCCTAGCTAATATTTATACATCCCCTTAATGCAACAGCTAGCAACAATGGATGCAGGGACCAGTTTTCGGCTAAAACACAAACACATTTTTTTTGGCCTGATGCAGACTTAGCCACCAAGGTGAGCCGTCCAAGTTATAATAACTTCTCTCTTTAGGTTAGAAGGTGACATCTCAAAGGGGAAGTATTATTAGTGTTATTAGTATTATTATTAGTAGTAGTAATAGTCGTGTTTTGATTTATAAAGGCTTTTACAGCACTAAAAAAACTGATTCTCCAAGAATTATTATGTGAACTTTACAAATCGGTGATGAAAGGGGAGCTCTGTCATTGGTGCTGGACATTTTTTTGAGTTCCCCTGTGTCAGTGTAGTTCCCTTTATGAACAGAGAGGTGAAGCCAATCCAGTTGTGAACAGAAGTGAGTAGGTTCACATCCCCTTTTCAGTGGCGAGGGGCAAACTCCCCCAACGGCCTTCTTGCTGCTCTTTTCAGTGATGCATTCGCACAAACAAATGCAAATATGGAAGTCTTGTTGTTGTTGTCTTTTTGTTTCTTGCTCTGTGAATGTGCACTGTGAGCTTTTCGCCTCATCTCGTCCTCTCAATTTTCTTTACCCCCCCCCCCCAACACACACACTTTTCCCCTTTTCACTCATTGTCATTCTCTTTGCCTTTGTCTCTCTCTCTGGCTCTTTCTCTTGCCCTCTTCTTTTTACTCTCACTTTCTCATCCCCACACGCATGCATCCCTCCCTCCCTCCCTCACCTCTTCTATCTCACCTCCCCCCTCCCATTTGTTTTGGTGTGTGCGCTGGTGTGTCACGAAGGGGGTGGCGGTTGATTGGTGGTTGTTGGTTTGGACAGACACCTGATACTGGCACTGCCTCACAATGTGGGAATGTGCAACTTGTTCAAAATTAGGTTTCCGAGGTGGGTGTTGTCCTTAGCGATGGTGAGCACGATCATGAGAGTTTACACAGTGGTCCTTTTGTCTCTCCCTCTCTCTTTGTGTCTCTTCTGTCTGGCTATGGCACTTCTGTACATGAATTTGCAGTTCTTTCAATCGCTGTCGGGGTGGGGGAGCAGCAATAGTTCCAAAAGCCTGCAAGCCATGGCAGCCGTTCACGTTAGTCAACAGGTGACAGTCAAACGTCAAACCGCATTGGAGTAAACACGCTTTGAGTGAAAAGACAGAAAGATAAGGAGGAGGGAGAAAAGGATGACAGAAGAGGCGAGGACAGGATAGAAGTGAGGAGCCAGGTGAGGCATTTGTCTGGTCGAGCCTTGCTCTTCGTCAATCACAGTGGACGTGGTAGCCTCAAGCCACACCACAGTCCATGCAAAAGTCGCTTGTTTTAAGCAATTCCATTTCAGCAAAAGAAACTTTGCTTGAAACTTGACAGTAAATTGCTGCGATCCCTCCCTGAACAGCCAATCACGGCACAGCACAGAAACAAGGGAGACAAAGAACTTCAATGATTTTGCATCTTCACTGATTACTACTAGAATTTACTCAGCAGAAGGATCGCAGTCAGCCTGTGTTGAAACTGCTGAAATGATCGCTGAAGGGGCAGGCCTTCGTTATCGACGCTATGTATTGACAAACGTCTGTGGTGATACACTGTGCGGTATATTGAGCTCTCAAGTCTCACAGACAAAATTGAGTGTCCTCAATGTCCAGTTCTCCGGCAGTTCACTAAGCAACGCTACAGCAGATGAGAAACCCACTGAGGTTTTGCAGCCATCGATCTCGAGCTACACTGACGCTCCTTCTGTCTTCTATTCTTCTTTTACTGCTTCAGCACTACTTTTCTTCCATCTCTATTCCTTTCTTATTTGTTCCCCATCTCTCTTCACTTTTCCTTTCTCTCTTTTTTGCTTCTTCTTTCATCTTGTCTCCCTCCCTCTTTCTTACCCTTCACTGTCTCTTTTCTGACTCCAAAATGTGAGTCTCTCTATATTTAGATGCTCCTCTCCTCTCCCCTTGATTTCTCTCCCTTTATCTCACCTCCTTTTTTTTCTACTCTTGAAGGACAGATTCGCAAAAGCGCTCTGAGGTTCATCAGTTGTATAGTAGCTGCTTTTTGATCAGCTTGATGAGTGACAACGCAGCCTCGGGCTATATACAAATGTGTTTTCATAAACACTTCTCTATCTATATGTAAATCAACGTGCTGCTCACTTGTTGTACGGCAGGCTGTGGGAAGGCTAGTTAGTAATGTTGCATGTCGAGGGCTAGGTTAATATAGTGAAATTATGTGTTTTCCTTGTTTGTGTGTACTCTGGAGTGTTTGTGAATTAGATTAGCTGGGAGTGAAGTCTCTTTTAATATTTGCTCTGGGGGGATGGAGGGTGTGCCTGTTGTCCTTGTGAGTACACACTTAAGCTGAGGCTTTTTTGCTCCCCTCTTTGCATGAGCTCATTGTAAGCTGCGGCCCAGTGCAGATTTGAGAAAGATGCCTCTGTTTGCTGTCTGACAGAGCGGCAGTCACACCAAGTTACCCTTACACACACAGACACACTCTCTGGACACCCGCCTCGGCACCAGATAGCGACTGGCCACCAGCAGTGAGTCACCATTATTCAGTCATTCACTTGCACATTCAAAAACCACACATTTTAACAAACAACAATTAGCTTTTAGTCCTCCGACATTTCAGATATTTATGCCTTTAGGACTGGTTTTGTTGTACGATATATTAGTTTTTTACATTTTCTTCCGCCTGGTTAGCCTCTGTTTCATTTCCTCCATACTGCTCACTTGCTCTATGTATTTGTGTGTGTTTATGTGTGTGTTCTTGTCTGAGACCTTTGTAACTGGCGACTGTTTTAACAGCTCAGGAACAGGCTGCCTGTGTTCTGTGTGGTACAGTCATGTACGGTCTTGTCTAGCTGAGTCGTGACAGGTTGCTTTTTTGCTGTGACAGGTTTTGTGTTAAGACCTATGGAAGGGTCTGGACAACCGCACGCACGCACGCACACACACACACACACACACACACACACACACACACCCTGAGTGGCTCACTGGCAGAGAGAGAGGGTGGGTGTTAAATGTGAGTTTTGAGCCGCGCCATAGCCTTATATTGTCATCATCACTTTGCCCACAAAGCCATTTGGTGCTTTTGAAAACATTTGCGAAATGACAAAAATGGAGTGAAACTGGAGGAGAAAAGGCAAAGGGATGTAAAAGTCAGCCAGAGGGATATGGGAAAATTCTGTTTTTTTACAACCTGGGACTTTTTGTAGTGTCTCAGTGTGAAGAACATGAGCGGTCAGATGATCGCACAGGTTGGGTGTGAAACTAAAAGTGGGCGCACCCAAAGCTCACCCTAATGTGAGTTATCCCTTACTGCCAGTGGTGGAAGAAGGTAGAAATACCATGGTCTAAAAGTACTCCATTACAAGTAAAATAATTCAAAATGTTACTTAAGTACAGCACTTGAGTAAATGTACTTAGTTACATCCCACCTATTGCATAGAAAAATTGTGAATAACTCAAGTACACTATATGGCCAAAAGTTCATGGACAGCCCTATCTACATACAGTAGTCGGTATGTATGTACCTTAGGTCTGGGGCTGTCATGCTAAGGGTTGGGTTGGTTAATTCCAGTTATGGGAAATCTTCAGCCTACTGCGACATTTCAGACAATACTGTGCTTCCAATTTTGCTGCAACAATTTTGAGAAGGCCTTTTCCTGTTTCTACATGACAAAGAAATGGTTTTTCGATTTTGGTGAGCCCTGAACTCAACCCCATCAAACACCTTTGGGATGAACTGAAATACCGACTGCGAGCCAGGCCTTATCATCCAACATCCCTGCAACCTGGTTCTAAAATTTAGTGGAAAACCTTCCCAGACGATTAGAGGCTGTTATAGCAGCATATTCATGCCTTTTGAGATGAGATGTTCAACAATAATAAATGGGTGAAATGTTTCTGTCCACATACTTGCATGTGTACAGTCTAATGGAAACTAGAAAGTGAGTCTTCAAACTCTATTTGATGCTCACAGTTGGATAGTTTAGGTAGTACTTTTAAGGATGTCTTAATTTTCCTTTCCAAACAGGTACAGTAAAACTCAGGGTTTCTTTGCTCGTGTGATCATCTGACCCCTCATGTTTGCTGGCTGATAGGATTCAATAACATTCTATAAAAATGTTTTTATTACCAGTAATACCAGTTAGTTTTTACACAGCTGGTTAGCCCTACCCTAGTTAGGAAAGCAAAAGGGGAAAAACAATATGATGCATCTGTGACCAGAAAAAAACCCTTACACAACACGCAGATAGAGTTCCCAGAAGTCAGGAACTAATCCTGCTATTAGACAAAGTTACACCTTAAAAAACCACCTCCCATGAATTCCCTCATGATATCAGGGGTTTGTACATCATCAGATGAGTCTCCAAAGTGTTGCGGTGATGACCACACAAGGTGATGTGGTCACATGAGACTACCCCCCCCCCCACCATTACCCTCCCACCTGCAAAAGAAAATACAGACACTTCCTGTAGGTGATTTCACTTCCTTGTACCGCATAGATATGTTTTTCAAAGCAGTAGCCCTTTCCTGTCTTAAAAGTATTCTTAAATCTGAGTAATTAGGGGAAAGTACTGTTGTGCATTTTTGTTTAGCCAGTGTAGTTCTGCGTTGATGAATGGTTGAGCTGTGAAGATGAAAAGTAAAACTCATGCTAATAATCCTCTTGGGGCATAATAAAATTATCAATCAACACACATACATATATACACATTTTCTTTTTGGGCTCTTTTTGAGAAGCTTATACATTACGTGCACATACATTACTTGCAATAAAAATAAAAAGCTGACTGTTGACTGATGGTCTGTCTACACAAAACTTTAGTAAGTAGATGAGTGGAAGACTCCAGCCCGTGGTCATTTGACATGTGAATGACACCTCCTAACTCACAGCTCTGTTCCTCAGGGCTCCACCCCTGTTTGCATATAGGTGCACTCTGTGTTAACGGCAACACGTATCAAACAAAAGACTCACTGTCTGGCTATCTGTTCCCATCCCTTCACCTCTCCTCTCCCCCCCTCCCCATCTGCCTTTCACATCCTCCCATCCCTTTTCTTCTCACATCCTTTCCTCCTCTTGTTCCACTCCTTTATTTCCGGCTCTCACTCTCGTTTCTCCCTGTCCTCTCACCTTCCCTCCTCTGCCTCCCTCCCTCCCGTATAGCCCTTTTTCTCCTGCTGCTTCGTTGTCTTACAGTCCTCCTCATCCGCCCCTCTCCCCTCCTCCCTCCCGCTCTCCCCCTCCTTTCATTTTGGGTTCTCCGACAGTGGTAATGAGATGTTTCATTATTTGCATTTCACAGCTTTTAATAGAGAGAGAATTTAGGCTAAGCCCCGGGTCGTCAGTCAGGGAGTTACCATGGGAGACATAGCAGGCTTAGGGGCCTTGAGAGAAAGATAGCCCAGAAACTACGCACACATACGCACACACATGCACAAGTGTAAAGGAGGAAGACACAGAAAAATGACAAACAGAGAGATAAGTAGACATGGCATTTCTCACCCCTTTTTGAAGCTCCTGATATGTCAAATAGTATCACTGACCCTTTGTGGGTCATTGGTGGAACTGGAGATTAAGATGACACTCAGCTATTAGAGGTCAGGCTAAAGGACATCAACATCGTCGTCTTAGAGTCACACCTCTTTTCTGGTCACGCTGGGATGATCCCAGTCCATCCTTACTATGGCTGGATTTTCGTTAGATCACTTTAGGCTTAACACCTGTGTGGCTGAAAGTGAGAGGACAAGGTGGCAGAGAAGGCCTGGAACTGATATTGTACACATTAGTGTGATAAGCTGGAAGGGAGGCGTACAGAGGCAGATATTTTGGCAGGTGCACTGAATGTGCAAAAAGCACAATGAGCAGCATGGAGGTCTTCAGGTACCTGGAAGGTCCAGGTATTGTTTTTCGGGCAGTGCATGTAGGAGTGGACTGAGGGGGTCGGGGGAGCGAGGGATGAAGCGAGTAGCGCTAAGTCTCCCTAAGCCTCCTGGATCCTCTTTGGTCCCTCTCCACATGACATGGCTATCCTTGTTTGAGTCAATCTCTTCCTCCACCTTGACTCCCTGGATGCCGGCCAAAGAAACAGCAAGTGGCCAGAGAAAGGGAGAGCGAGGTAGAGGTGCAAAATGTGGCATGATTAGAGCTGGTGGGGAAGGTGGAGAAAATAAAGGTGGACAGATGGAGGGTGTGTGATAAAAGAAACAAGGGGAACTGGCAACACGAACACTTGCAGGGAGATATAAAGAAGTCAGAGACAGAGATAAAATGAGAGACAAACATGAACAGTAGCTTATTTCCAACAGAAAATAAATGGCAAAGAAGCTAAGAACCAGCCTTTAACAGCTAATAGCTTTGTTGTGTTATTTTTTCTAATTGCAGCTTGCATGCCTGTTTGTGTCTAGCTGTGTGTGCAAGTGTGTTGTCTGCGCGTGTGTGAGTATGTGTGTTATTTTTGTCCGTGCTTGCCTTGTTGATGGGCTGCCACCCTGGCCTGTCCCGGAAGGCTGCCAGCTCCGTCGGATTGGGGATTAACCCCAGGATAATGGCCTTGATGCCCAGTTGAGTGGAAGCAAAGCTGTTTAAAAAATATTGGCTGCCTGAGTCACTCTCTCCTCTCTTCCTGTCTCCCCCTCTTTTTATCTTCTGTCTCTATCTTCCCAGCCTTGCTGTCTCTGCGATTTGGCTCTATCGCTTTTCTCCCTGTTTTTCACAGTTCTTTATCTGTCTCGTTCTTTGGCTCTTTACCTTTTTCTTTTTCTCTTTTCACTTTTACTCCATTTCTGTGTAACCTCAACCCATGTTCATAATGACCTTACATGCCCCACCCCCCCAAGTTAACATCAGTAACATTTATCATACATTCAGGATTATATTGTGGATTTGAAAATAATTCTTTTTTTTTTGTTTAAGTAGAGGAACTAGTAGATTTTACTATGGGAAGTAATGGCTGTCCTCTATCATACTGTCATGTGGTGGTAGAACAGTGCCTCCTTTGTCCAGCTGAATATCATTTTATTTCCACTTATGCATGCTATCATTTTTTCCCAGTATTTTCTCTCATTATATGGGGAAAAGCCAATTCGTTCTTCCTGTACCTTTTTAATTTTTCATAGATATTTGCATATAATGTCAGAGATTCTCTTAATATCTTTTTCTTGAGGCTAACATCATTTATTTGACTTTGTTTTGAAAGCTTTACATAATATATAATTCATTCAGTACAGACCTGCCAGTCTGTTTGCCTTTTCCACAGAAACAGCCTGCAATGATACGCTAGTGTGCTGGTACAAATCACTACTAGAAAATATGCACAAAGGAACGTGTTGCTTTTTTAGCTTAACTGATAAAATTTTGCAGCTGAGGCATGAAGCTGGGATGGTTGACAACATAAATGCCAACTCTTGGCCACTGAATCCTGACTTGATATTCCCTCCTCCTTCCTCTTCACATTCATTCACTTCTTCAATCTCACGCCAGTTTTTACTGCGTCCTCCCTGCTGATTTTCAACTACGGTGCCAAGATAAAAGTAGGGATGTGAAAAGGAGGGAATTCACTACTAATAAAGAATGTGTTGGTACATAAAGATTGGAGATTTATTGCAGCAGATTTATTGCTTAAATGAGTCAAACTCTGCACAACAGTACAGTCAAATGACAAATGTGTAATACAGAAGTGTTTTAAATTATTTTTATGTTTTTCAAACAGATTTTTGGCCATTTGCAGCAGCCTGACAATCTGCAAACATAACATTCACACATTATCAACATCATAAAGTTGATAGGGCGATTGAGTTAGCAAACAGTTTCTTATTTACACATCCAGCAGATACATTAGCATTCATTTGGAGTTGTGTTTCTGGCCACCTGATGAATGTATTCATTCTCTTTTAGCTCTGTTTTTGGTCTCCACCAACTCCTGAGAAAAATATGTGGCTCTTTAGCTGTTAAATGCTCTGCTATGTTCACAAGCTAGTCGCTAACTGTGTCTGCCTGCCATTTGGTGCTGGGCAGGTATCCTGCGGTTGGTATTAAAACTATGGCACTGATAACAGCTACTGCTGCTAGAAACAACGTTGATGAGAGCAGTGAGAGAGAATAAAAACATTAAAGTTGCGGTCCATAATACCAAAACAATGAGCTGAAAGACGCTGCAACATCCATAGAGCTGACTACAGGTAATAATCATCTGATATCTGATAATACGAGCAACCCCTTTCACATAACAGATAGGCATTTGACCCATTGTTAACAGAAAAAATTAATTAGTGCAAATGTGCAAAAACCAAAAAATGGTGCCAGTAATCTTAAATTCATCAAAAATGCCACCACCATCAAACGTACATTCTCAGAAACAAGTCCAGTCTGCACGTCAAATTAATTTTTTCTATTCATTTTTTACTAGTTTTATTTATTTATTTAACTTCTCACAGGAGGGACTCTGCGAACTCACTCGGTTTGACATGCTCGTCCAACCAAAGTCATTTTATCAAATAATGAGCAGAATTTGTTGAGCAGAGGGCCACAATTTGAATGCAGTGTGATTAGCTGAGGGGAGCAATTTTGCAAGCAAGCACACTGGCCGCTAAATGATAATTTGCCCTGACCAACTGGAAATCCCTTAATTCAAAATAAATATAACTGCAAGCATATGAAACTGCTTGGATAGTGCTAACACACACGAAGGAACCTGCAGCCAGTTAAACCTTGTATCTGAAAGAATGTTAATGAGGAGTGAAAAAAAAAGAAGAAGTGAATTTTATTTGGTTAAATATGTTGGATAATCATGTATAAACACCCTGTGTGAAGATGTTTCACGGGTTGTAACATTTTCATCCAGTGAGGTGTCTGAATGCCTCGTGAAATCCCAGCATGAGCCCGCTGTGAAAGCTGTCTATGTTAAACCCCGTACAAACAAAGTATCGCTCTGCCTTTGATCCAGAAGGACCTTGCGCTCTGTCTCCCCACGGTCCTGTGCGGTCAAGGAGGCAGAGAAGTGGCTCCGAGGGACAGGCTGCATTAAGAGAAGCACAAGAAGGAGGAAGCCCCATTCTCTCACTCCATCACACGTCTCATCTCTTTAGTCGTCTGGCTGGGGCCTAAAGTGACTTTGCTTTGATGTGACCAGGACAAACCGGGTGTGATGCCATGACGTCTCTGCTAAGCGTGTGAACGTGTGTGTGTTTTAGTTCTTGCATGTGTTTGTATATTTAGGGGCAGGGGCTGGATATGTGTGTGTGTGTTATGAGGGGAACGGGGCTCTTGATTGTGTGTGTTTTTGTATGAAGGGGGGGGTTAAGGAGGACATTCACTTTTGATTTGGCCTCAGAAGGGTGACAGGGACTTGGAGCTCTGGTGGCATGCTCTACTGAAACAATCGTCTCCGACCACAAATAAGTGCTCACAGACTGTCAGCCTGCCTCCTGATGACTTTTTCCTTGCTTTTTTCTTTTTTGCAGTGAAATTTCATAGAGGGATGAAAAGCTATTTTCTGTTCTGTGACATGCTGAAAGCAGGCTTTAGTTTCTGTAGCCTTGGTGAGACTGCTAATGCTTTGGATGAGACACAAAAGTCTGTGCCTCTCTCGCTTTACTTGATTGTCTGACAAGTTCATTTTATATTCCTTTCCCATCTTGTGTCAAGTGTGTGTTTGGAAAAAAAGTCTATGACTATGAATCAAGGCTGTACTCAACATGGTAGAGGGAGCGGTTTTAGGATCCTGTTGATGGTCTAAGCTCGTGGGGAAAGATGGAGTAGCTCTCTGAGGAAATGAAAAGCCAGAATGAACACTGGAGAGGTTTTTGTGGGTGTTTATGTACGTTACGTACATTGGGATTGGTTCCTCTGAAAAAGGGGTCTTTGACTGGAGGGAATTGGACATGCTGAAATTAAACAAGCCAATTAGGCAAGCAAAGGGTTTAGAGGTCAAAGCGCACTCCATTAAAGCTCCTCTTCTCTGCCTAACTACTAACTCAGTATGTCTCTGAGTCAGTTGAAGCAATAAATCTGATTAGACCTCTCCCTCTCTTTTTCTCTTTTTTCGCAGGCCTTTGCTGTTGTTTTACCCTCCACTGATCATTGTTTTTGTTAAATTTGAGGCCCCATTTAACATGTCTTTGGGTGCAATCCTAGCCACACATTCAAGAATTGTCCACATACAGGACACACAAACTCACACTCACACACTTGCCGAAAAACTCTTAATACTCCCTTAGAAACATGGCCTCCTGCATCAGAGTGCAGCACCACACTGACATTATCATTAGCTCTTTGGACACGCATTAGCACATAAAATGAAAAGTTGCACTAATGAACTTCAGTCCCAGTTACCAGACTTACTTTATTCTCACACACTGGGTTGTTTGAATTTCTGAAAACTACCAAATTTCTCAAGGTTTGTGCTTTACTGCATAACAGGGTTGTACAAAATAGAATATTTTCTCACTTACCTCTAGTGCTATCTAGCCATGCATTTGGTTTTGGTTTTATTTGTCTAGATTTTGAGATATCCTTTTCTGTCTCTGAGTTTTCCGCCTCCACCCCAATAGAGGTGAATGGAATTTTATACTTTCTACCAAAAACAAGTCCCTGAAAACTGACAGTGCGTTCTTTGGATCGAGCTTGAGTGCTTGTCATTGTTGTTACTCATTGATACTGGGACTTTAAAAATGGCAACAGAGATGCGCATGGAGAGCTGGGGGACTCTGACCCATGCAACACTTGAGAAATGGCAGCCTTGGTCCAGCTGTTGATTTGATATAGCTGGCTTTCTTTCACTGCTTCCTCTGAGCTGCCAATAGATACATGTTTGAAATAGGGGCTGCTGACTGGCGTATGCTGTACAGATGACCCTGTAAAAAAACGAGGAATAGCAGGGTATTGAGGTATTTCTCAGAGAATAAATGACTTCTTCTGTGTTTTATGTGGCTTTGAGAGGGAACCTATCTTATACTGTAGACCGGGCTATACAATTGAATGTGTCAGTGGCCCTGAGAGAAGAAGAGCAGAGAGAGGAGGAGGGGAGCTGCTGTGTCTTTAAAGCCGCTCGGTTTGTCTCCAAAGGTGAGAGTTGAGGACACTCAATACTTCCATCAGGGCAACGCAGAAAGGAAAGAATATCTCAAGGTTAGACCGCCAATATATTTTTTCTAAGCAGGAAAATAAAAAAACTTCCGTCAAAACTTGCCTTTTGAGACTCTGAGGGACACTGTTCTGCATTCCCAACCAAGTTTCTTCCTCCTTGCAATTCTTTATTTCTATGACTTAAAGAAACACTAGTCAAAGAAAAATGTTGTGAGCTAGCTATGCATTGATCAGACCCAGGACAGTTTTTTTTTTTGAGAAAGGGAGGCTTCAGCAGTTGTCACCATCAGTCCATCCGCTCGTCGACTGCTGTTCATAGGAGGTGTGTTTGTCCAAGTGGACGTGGGAGACACTGTGGATTTATCTGATCTTACAAGCCATCAGGTTGAGCAGAGCTTTGCTAAACATGACCTGAAGTGCACCGGCCCCCGAGCAAACGCTGCTGTCACCTTGGCCAACCCGAGCTGTCATCTCTCAGAATGGCCCATGAGAGTTGACAGCTGTGGCGTTCCCAAAACAAATCACTGCTGCGTTTGGTAACACTCTGCGTCCCTGCGATTTAGCCCTCACCAAGACGAGAGCGGGAGTGGCGGCTGCTAATGCTCTGGCTAATGCACTGCCTGTGTGTGTGTGTGTGTGTGTGTGTGTGTGTGTGTGTGTCTTATGCGGTTTCTCTTTGTTTTTCCGCCACCTCGTTGAATGGTTCAACATAGCAATGTGCACATCTCCTTTTGTCTCCTTCTGCCCTCCTCTCTCTGTGGCCGTCACCTGCATCCTCTCTGTTGTGTGAGCTCAAAATGCCTCTTGTATGTCATCTAACCTGCGCACAGAAAAGAACGCTAATGTTTTATCTACACTCAAGGAAAAACCTATTTACATCTTAGATCAATATTTGTGTGCCAAAATGTTGGAAGTTGAGAATCTTCATGGGATAAAAGATTGTAAAAATTCAAATCTTGAGCTTCTCTTCTTCTTGTGGCTTTAATTTTGTGAGATTAAAAATACAGTATGCCAGTATGCCTTTCACACTATCAGGAATCCTGTCAATGAACACTGACGGTTGAGCGGCTTCACAAAAGGTCATTAAGGGTCTTTTCTCTGTAGTTTTCAGAAGAACTTTGTGTTCACAACCTAGACTGAACTTGGCAAAATCAGAAACACTGAGGTGAAAGTTCTGTCTTAACTAGACCGTTGATTGAATATTCACAGTCGAAGGAGAGATGGGAAAAAAATAACAAGGAACTGAAGCTGTGTTTATTGATAAATTTAATGGTAAAGTGGTCTGTACTAAATGAGGTGTTTTTCTCTCAACTGTTTTGTCACGCTTCTTAACTGACATTTTTAATGAGCTTACACACACTCGCGCTCTCGCTCACACACACACTCCCACGCATGCACACACAAACGAACCTGTCAGACACAGTTTAAACAGAAATTTTTGACTATTTGTTACTGGGCTGTTTTTAGACATCAAACTACGGCAGTTGAGATGTGGCTTCTATTGATGTCATTGTTTTTATGTCACAGTCATTACTGAGATATCCTTACCATGGCTCGTCTTTAAAGGAGTGGTTCAGCTAAATTTGCTTATCCCCCCCTTAAATGAAAATGAAACCAACATTCTAAGCAAAAGGTTTGAATATAGCTACGGCCGCCAACCATATAGTTGGACTTAAAGAACAAATATCTGAATATGTTGCCAAAAATCTTGTGTTCTTTCCTAGAAATGTACAAAATTACTTAGATTCCATTGCTCCTGTACTTATCTTTCTGCTGCTGTACAGTCAAATATCCATACTGTACAGTTATTGGTACAACATACTGTATACTTACAATATTTTGATATTACATGATGTTTATTTCTTGTGTGTCTTCTTTCGTTTCCCAGCAGACGTTTGGAGGAGAGGCATTTGTTCAGCTACACAGATGAACAACAGGAAGGAGGACATGGAGATCGCCTCTCACTACCGTCAGCTCCTCAGAGAGCTCAATGAGCAGAGGCAGCACGGCATCCTCTGCGACGCCTGTGTCATTGTGGACGGAAAGATCTTCAAGGCCCATAAGAACGTCCTCCTGGGCTCCTCACGCTACTTTAAGACTCTTTACTGCCAGGTAAGGGACTGCTACACTTGGGAAGACAGGTCAAGGGAGTCTGTTAAGTACTTGTTTTTCTCTCAGATCATAGTACTTTTGTTCTGTGTGTTTTCCAGTTGAGAAAGCAATATCAGAAGTTGTGTTATCCTGCATGCGATAAATAAACAAGAATACACTCTTTCTTGCCCTTCAGGTTAAAAAAGGGGCAGAGCCTCATCATCAGACTACTGTCACTCACCTGGACATCGTCACAGCGACAGGCTTCAAAGCCATCCTGGACTTCATGTACTCAGCGCACCTCGCCCTAACCAGTAAGAACGTGATCGAGGTCATGTCAGCCGCCAGCTACCTGCAGATGACAGACATTGTCCAGGCCTGCCACAGCTTTATCAAGGCTGCGCTTGACATCAGCATCCGCTCTGAGATGGCGGACGAACTGGCCGACTTTGAGATGGGAGCTGTTGCTGCTGCTGGTATAGGTGGAGGTGGAGGAGGTGGAGGAGGAGTGGGTATAGCAGGACCAGGGGGTGTCGCAGGAGCAGGTTTAGGAGGAGGAGGGATAGTGGGAATGGCTTCTGAAGCCCTGGCCTCCATCATGTCTGGTCGCAGCACCTCCCCTTGGCTGGCGCGCCGCACCAGCCCGGCCAACTCTTCTGGGGACTCGGCCATCGCCAGCTGCCACGAGGGAGGCAGCACGTATGGCAAGGAGGACCAAGAACCCCCCAAGAGCCATGAGAGCCAGGAGGAAGCCTGCCATGACTCCCAGCCCGCCTGGCCGCACGACTACAGGCCTGTCACCGTCAAAGAGGAACAGGTGTCCCCTGCCTCCTCCTCTCACCCCCGGGACACTCCTAGGGGGGCAGCCCAGAGCCAGGGGGAGCAAGGGGCTGGAGGGGCTGCTGGAGGAGGTGGAGAGGGAGCCTGGCAACCCCTATCAGGGTCAGGGCGGAGGAAGAACAGGAAGAACAAGGATACGGTCAGACATATTACCCAGCAGGCTGAGAGGAACTGGGACAGAGAGCGGGACAGGGATAGAGACAGGGACAGTAGGCCTGGATCTCCTTTGCCCTCCATGTTGGCTGTGGCTGGATGGAGCTACAATGGACAGGAAATCACAGGTAAGGCTGTCTCCTGTCTTTGGAAAGTGCTACTGCATATTTCTATGTGATATACACAAAACTGACAGTGCAGTAGATTCCAGGTCCGAATATTGTTTTTAAAGTGGATTTGTTGGTTAGATTAGTGTCACAACAAGAGGTGAAATTAACTTAGACTGGCTCTCAAAATTGGAAGGATGGACGCAGGCCAAAAGAAGGCAGACCAGACCTTCTTTGAAAGAACTTTACGATGCTGATTTGATGACTTTGAGGCTTTAAAGGTTCCCAGAATGCTGCAGTTTTGTAATCTACTCTACTGTCTACTTAGTTAGTTCTCCAGTCATGTAATTACTAAATGACTGGTGAGCTAATAAGATTAGGTTAGATAATTAGGTGAGAGTGTTGTCTCAACACTCAACTACAGTGGAATCTAATTTATCTGTGCTTCCCTTTTAAAAGACACTTTTTAGGGCAGCAGCTGCGTACAAGTGATAGAACTGCTTTGTTGACTGAGTTTGAACTCAAGTTCAACAGTGTGTGCATGACACATATGCACTTGATACTTTGAATCCTGCGTGGATATTTTAATGCATGTCAGCCATCCGCACAGTTTACTAGTAGGCCTATGAAATGACCTCTTTTCCTCCTGCGGGGTTGAGATTAGCAAGCTTTTACACTAATGTGTTAGTCCTAAGATGATTATCTCAGATCTTGGAGGTGTGACTGGTGAAGCCTGGATAAATGTAAAAGGATAATACAATCCTCTTCTTACTGAAGTTTATGTAACTCACACTCCCACATAAACAAGCAAATGCAAACACAAGACAAACACACTCACGCACACATATTTATTTTGAGAAAGTGTCTCTCGATCCTCAGCCTTGCAGAATTGTTTAGTGAATTCCTTTACACAAAAACATTAAACTCTGTGCGTGTGTGCGCGCGCGCGCACTGGCAGGCCCAAGGCGTCGATAGGTAGATCATTAAAAGTAAGAGAAGCTAATCCTGGGCGCATTAAGGGAGTTGGCTGTGAAATGGGCACACGCGACATGCAGCGAAAGAAAACAGGATAATTGAATTGACCTGGGTCACTGCACGGATTACCAGTGTGTCCTCGCCATCCCGGGCTCCTCCCCCTCTCTCTGGGGTTTAGGGAAGGACCTTCTGGAAAGGGCAAGAGGAGGGAAAAGGGAGAGAGAGGGGTAATGAGAAAGAGAAAAGAAAAGAAAATGAGAGAGACAAAAAAGAAAGGCAAAGAAGACAGAGCATCCGTACGGGTTTATGAGGGTTTGTCCTAAAGTCAGACCTTATTATGGTGCCCAAATACATCTTGTCTTGAGCTTCAGAGTCACACACATGCACAACCACATACACCCACAAAGTAAATGTCACAATTAAGCCCGTTGGCCAGTTCCATGGTTCTGTACTGTGGTAGAAGGTAGACTTTTAATTTGGCTGTGGTGAAGCAGCCATTACAGAGAGAAGTGTTTTCTCACCTAAAGGTTAGAGGAAGTCTAGTGTTGCTGCTAGTGTAGGCTCACCTGGTGTTAGCCAAGAGACAACCATTTATCCCCACTTTCAACTGGGACTGGGCTCACAATGGAGAAGCGTGGGGGAAGGAGGAAACACAAGTCCTTGTATCATGCTGTTATCAACTATTTGGGTCTCCTTCAGAGGACTGACCTCGCCATTTAGCAGTAAAATATCATGTTACCAGTGGGCTTACATGACGTTTAAGAGTGGTAGTGTATGACAGTCAGGATATGTTTCACTATTATGTGTTGAGTCAGTGGTTTCTGTGTGTTTAGCGACGGCTTGGAGGATTGCTGAACAGGTTTAGTGAGGTCATTATTGGAGCCTGTACGGGGGGGGTGATGTTTTGGTGCTCTCCTATTTCCATCTTTGTGATGCCAAGTCAGGGTCAAAAATACACAAGATCTCAACGAGCTTATGAGAGTTTGTACTCTAGACTACTTAAGTCTTAAGTCCGGATTTTGTCACCTGCAGTAAAAGATTCTAATTAGATGTAAGGGCATATGGAAGGGCCAAGGAATTAGAAAGGATTTACAATTCTATTTAAACTTTCTATTTACAACATTGCACAGCATTGCAGCGGAGGCAAGGTAGACGGCAAAGAGCTATCACATACTCTGTAGGACACAGTTGGAAACACTTGCTAACACATCAAATAATATTGGTGTGTGGCACAAGTTCATCCAAGCAAACAAAAAGCAAATTATTGCATTTTCAATTATATGAAACAGAACATGTTGGGCATTGCTTGATAAATGACTTAAACGATTTATCAATATATCATAATCATCGATCGAGTCGAGCAGACAGTTTGACTTGTCACAGCAGGAAAGGCACAGGTGTCATTAATAACACTAACAATCGCTCTGCTAACAATGGCTCTGTTCCATTAAGTGTCCCAGTAAGCCATGACAGTAATACAGCAGGTGCACAACAATATCAGGACCCTGAAAGTGACACACCTAAATAGAATGCAGCCATTATTAACGTCATTAATGACACCTGCTATGACAGGTCAAGATATCTGTTGTGAGAAAGGTTTGTATTGATTAAGAAGCTGACCATTTCAGCAGCGTGAGTCCTTTTGGTTAGTGGTAAGTCAACAGTTTAGGGTTAGTTTTACTATTAAGGTCAATGTTAGTATTTGGGAATACTTTGGGAACATATGTGTCACTGTGTGTGTGTGTGTGTGTGTGTGTGGTGGTGATGTTGTTCCATGAAGTCCAGTTGTTTGTTTCCATGAAGGGATATAGTAGGCATAAAGGAGAAAGGGCACCCTCAGTCTGAGATGAGTTTAATTGCTTCATTCTTTATTGATGAGAAGTGCCTAGACACGCACTCTCTCTCTCTCTCTCTCTCTCTCTCTCTCTCTCTCTCTCTCTCTCTCTCTCTCTCTCTCTCCTCATTCATCTGTGATCGGTGTCCATGCTTTACTATTAAAAATGCTTATATTACATACAACACAGGGGCGGCTTGACTGGGGATTTCGCTGGATTATTCTGTAATATAAGGATAACATATAGCTGTGTAAGGGCTCAGTGTATTAGCGCAGACCCGTTTCAAAGCGCTTGTATGAAAATGCCATGTGCCTGTGTCAACGTAAACATAACAGACATATTTGTTTTCTTCAGATCCCCTTCCCTTGCAAACATCTGCTGTGTTCACTTGATGTCATTATTGAGGCCACTAAGCACTCAACGTCCTTTTCTCTCTCTTGTTAACGCTTGATATCTCACTCTTTCTTCCGCTCACCTTGTCTGCTGACACGAATATTTGAAATCGTACATTACAGAATTAGGAAACAGAAATTAGGACTGCTGGCATTCCAGTGATCTGATCACGTGCGTATGTTTTTCTGCGCAATACTATATTAGAGGTGACAATTTTTGAGGAGGGGAGTTTTAAATAGTCTCTACTTCTCCTGCCTGCATGTTGTAAACCTTGAAATAATTACCTGGAATTATTTTTAGTTTGGCCCCCGCTGCTTCTTCCAGACCTGAATTAAAACACATCTGCAAATCAAAGCTTTTTAAAATTATTCAATATATTCTTCTTTGATGCCTCATATCAGCCTCTCCTCTTGTAATCCATGTGGTGCTGAAACGACGAGTCGATTAATCAAGCAATAGAAAATTAGTTGTCAAATGATTAATCAGTTATCAAGCAAAAATGTCAAACATGTGCTGGTTCCAGCTTCTCAAATGTGAGGATGGGCTGCTTTCTTTCTGTTTTGTTTGATTTTAAATTAAATATTCTTTGCTTTGGGGGCTGTTGAAAAACAAGCAAAATGAGCTTAAGAAACTTGACATGAGATTTTTTCACTAATTTCTGACATTTTATTGACTAAACTATGAATCGATTCATTGAAAAAATAATCACCAGATTAACAGATAATGAAAATAATGGCAAATTGCACTGCTAATTCCACTAAATACCATAAACTACAATTGACATAATTATTATAATTTACATATGCTATGTCTGGTTGCATCCTTGCTAAAATATGCGTGCCACTATAGTATATACACTTATTCAGTTTCTTTCAAACTCCAGACATCATGGATAGGTCTTTTTTTAAAGAGCAGTATATAAAGACATAATCACATGAAAGTCATGATTGCATATTTCTAAAATACAGATTTTTCATTCTGTGTGTGTATGTGCTATTTCAAATGTTCAGTGTTTTCTTTAAAGCCTATGTTACTATTTATTTTATTAAAGTAGGTGTCACCCCTTCTAATAATATGTCGTTTTGGAGGCAGAAGTCTGAGCTGGTGAAAACATGAGTTAACGATTGATTTCTCTTCTGCTTCCTTTATACTTGGGGCAAACACCAACTTGATCTTTATCCCACATAATAACAGCACTGGAAATACTTTTTGTTTGTTTTCGCTGGTATTTTAAAAAAAATACATACACACACACACACACACACACACACACACACACACACACACACACGGTGACCTTTTGTGGCAGCTTGGGGGATTTTGGCAATCCGGTACATGGCCGGTGTGATGCACACACACACACACACACACACACACACACAGCTTAGAGCATCTGATTATGTAGACTTGAACAGTTCAATCACACGTGGGCTGTTCTTTCCATTTCCCTCTAGCTGTTGCACATTGATTACATCGAGAATCTTTTTTGAAATCCAACATCTTTATCTGACTCTCTTCCTCTCCTCTCTGTGGCCTCAGAGTTCCCCTCCTCAACCACTAATACACACCCACTTACACACACTGACACACATACACATACCCACAAAGAGATACAAAGAAGTGAAATCGTTTTTCCGTAGAACGTTTTCCTGTTTATTCCAGCGAGCTCTGGAGTGCTGCAGTTAGCGCTGCATGTTTTGGCTTGTTTGAGTTCAGACCTTCATCCTCTGGAGCTCCGTAGCCTCCCGGACTCACCTGGGACCCACAGACAGGCGCTCTCAGAAATGCCCTCCAGTTTGCACTTCTGCATAAACTTTCTCTCTCTCTCTCTTTCCCTGCGCTCCTCTCCCCAAGTCTCGGCAGTCTAAAGGTGAACACTTGAAATAATGAATCGGATCCCCCGTTCGCCCCTTTCCTCTCTGTATTCCAGTTAAGACTCTCCCCATAGTATTTGCACTTCATTAAACTTGAAATAGGTTTAATATTTAAAACACCGTGAACAGATTTCAACCCCCTCACCCCTCGCACACCTCTCCACTTTTTCTCTCCTCTCCTCTCGGTTTAATAATCTACTCTCATATTTCCTCCCTAATTCACTCCTCCTTCATTAAAAACCAAAATAGATTTAATATTTCAGACTGTGTGGACTTAATTTTTAACCCCTTTCTTCATGGCTTGGTGCTTGACACACTATGGGTTAGATAACTACATCATGTTGATGCCTCTCCCCCTTATTTCTCTATCCATGTCTTGCTCTTTTTTTTGTGGCTCCTGGTTCATCTTTCTCACTTTTTCAACTGTCAGTCCATTATCAGTTTTGTCTCCCACTGTCTTTGTACTCCAGGCCTCTCTCTGTGTCTCGCTCTGTCTCCCCCACCCCATATTTGCTCTCCCTCTTTGTCCTCTGACTGCACAGATGATTTCAGCCCTTTCCTCCCACCCTATTGACTTTTGTGGCCTGCTCACCCCACCTCCTTCAGTTTCCCCTACTCCCTCCATCCTCTCCTTCCCCTTTTTATGCCCTGCTACAACACATACAATTGCGACGAAAGAATAAAATACTGTTCTGTCCCCCTTTTCTGTCTTTCTCTCTCATGTCAGCCTCCTGTTCGGCCCCCACTACATTTTTTTTTTTTAAAGTTCCATTATCACCGTGGTAACCAATCATTTCTCACCGCCCACCAACCATCTTTGTCATATGACCTCACATCCTGCTGGACATTATGGGCAGTCCACCAGCTAAAAGCCCCTTCTCCTTCTCCACCACGCCATCACACCACACACATTCACACAATTTTTCACACTCTTGCTGTCTGTCTTTTTCTCTCGCAGCACCCTCTCTCTCTCAGTTCTCAATACTGACACCTGCTCTATTTATAATTCTCTGGCTTTAAAAGAGCCATTTTGGACAGGAAGCTGCCCCCTCCCCACTCCTGACCGTGGTTTTTTTCCAAAGCGTCAATGCCCCCCACCTTTCCACCTCCTGCCCCTGGAACAGGCCGGAGAAGGATTGCTGGGCGGAGAAAAGGAGGAGGAGGAGGTTGAGTGTGTGAGTGTGAGTGTGTGTGTGTGTGTGTGTGTGTGTATGTGCATGTGGGGGGGGTTAAAGATTAGCCATCCCACCCTGAGTGCACCTGGGTTGGGCCCATGTGTGTGCTTTAGTCAGCCACGGCCCACACATGTTATACACACTCACCCACTAACTTACAAACACATGCATTCATAACACCTGCAAATGTCCTGTAAAATATGTGCACATTTCACTTCAAAATGTATGTGGTTAAACTCTGTTTACACACACACACACACACACACACACACACACACACACACACACATCTCTTGGCATTGATCGCTCAGGTCTAAGAATTAAACTACCCAGAATGCATCCTGGCAGGATGTCCTGTTGGCACGGAGAAGGGGTGGGTGGGTCAGGAGGTGGTTCTGCGGTTGAACATTGACAGCAGTACCCCCACAACTAAAACCCCACACCCACACATCAACACTCACACTTCAAACTCCATCACATACCCCAAATGTCTATACACAGATATTTAAAGGGTTGCGGTTAACTTTGTAGATAACACACACACACACACACACACACGATGAGAACGCACTCAACATCCTCTATAACTCAGCTCATTTATTTATTCTAATGCTTAATTCCATCTTTAAAAGAGGATAATACCTGAGGGGCTCTGGCTCATTTCTATTTGCTTCTCTGCTTACTTTCCAAAACACACTTTTCCTTTCATACAAGGAAGAAACACTGCATGATTTCAGCTTATTTCTGTCAAATTTTTTGGTGTCTAAATAAATCAATAATACCCAACTCCATGTCAAAACAGATTTTTGAACTACCATTTGGCTGGCAAACACTCTATAATTCAACCATTAATATGTTTAATATGTACTTACAGGGTTTGAGTAATAAGTGGGGGAATAATCAGCAGGGCATTTGTGTTTTCTCCCACTTTCTGTTACTGGAAGCCTTGTCTAAGCCAGGGGTTTTCCAAGTCTGATACTGTGGGTCCCCCATGAGACAGAATTGAGACAACTGTGCCCCCCCCACAACCTCTTCCTATACTCTAATATTCTCTAAATCTTGATAGTGCAACATGAAAAAAGTAATGGATTTTGTACATGCTTCGATTTGCAGGACAAGCATGCGCCAAGTTTTGTAACTACAGTTCCCATAATGCTTTGGGAGCTGTAAACAGGAAGTATAATGCTGCCATGCAGCTGGAAACTGAAAACTTACAAACTCTTTCTCAGGCAACTTTTGGAGTTATAAGGAGCATCTTTTTGTTAAATGATTTCTGAGCCGATTTATGGAAATTTATTCATGATGAACATCAGCCTTAATATCCTCTGAATCTAAAAATATGTGTATCATGTCTGTGTGTACAGATTTGACTGAGGCTGAATATGAATTTTGATGAATTGCCTTTCACTTCATGCAGTATCTTTGCCTCTTGTGACGTCTCTCTCTCTGCCCTTCTCCTTGGGTGCTTTAGAGCCTAAAACCTCGTGAGAAATTGTCTTACATATGAGCGAGGCCTCCTTCTCCTCTTCGATGAGAGATCTGTGACAAGGCTCCTCTTTTGGAGATGTGAGATGGAGATGTGATGTGATGTGAGCTAGGATGCCTCTCTCCTCTCTCCTCTCTCCTCCAGTGATCTGATAGCCGGTAATGGGCCTGTGAGCCTGGCAGCACCGCTCACTGTGGCTTATGTGTCACGCTGTACCCAGCATTCACCAAGAGTTAGTCGAGCGCAAGCAGCCGGGATATTGAGACTAGTAAAGTGTATGTAAGAGAAAGAGAGGCAGCTATATACACTGGCAGACTGACTGACAGGAAAAAGCAGAAACAGTAACTTTCGTGAAGAGTTTAACCCAAAAAAGAGTGCTTTACAGTAAGCCCTTGGCTGGATCTCTACTGTCTTTCTCTCTCATTTTCAGTCAACCTGGAGTTCCTCTTTCCCGCGCTGTTTATTTTAGAAAGGTGGCTTTGTTCTATTTACCGTACCCACTCCCTCTGTGGCCTCTACCCCCATCAGACCAGTTAGAAAAGGGGAGCGACGAGGAACAGGAGGAGGGGGGAGAGAGGGAGGGGAGGAGGTGTATGATGTTTGGACAAACGGACAACCCGAACAGGATATAGAGGTCTACAGCCTGTGGGTGTGTCGGTTTGGCCAAGGCGCAGCTCGCACACACACACACACGCGTGCGCACACACACACGTACACACAATCGTGGGAGTGTTCCCGCTGGAGGGCAAAGTCTCCCTTCCTCTTACACATTCATTCTCTCCTTCTCCCTCCTTCCTTTCATTCCCCCTTTCCGCTGTCACACCCCTCCACACCTCCTTCCTTTAGACCTCTCTTTCTCCTTCATCCCTCATTCCTTCTCTTGTGACAAAGCCCCCCCCTCCCCCCTTTTTTTTTTGAAAAGATGAAAAAAAGAAAGTGTTAAACATACAGAAGAGTTGGCCAACAGCAATGAGAAACTAGGAGAGGCCAAAATCACCACAGGGGACAATTATGGCTTGAGCTGTGTACATACAAGTGTGCGCCTGTGAATTTGTGTGTACATGTGTGTGGTTCTTTTTGGGTTTGATAGTTATAGAGGCGTTGAAGACAGTCCTGGAAGCCACTATCTGTCCTTCACAACTATTTGTCCCCTCCTTCTCTCCTCTATCCCTCCTTCCCTCTGTCTGTTTGGACCTTCCTTTCCATCCCGTCAGTTCCCACTGTCACTTCTGTTTTCACTCATCTCGTACACTGGAGCTACGGCCGCTGCTTGAGTACAGCGTGTGTGTGTGTGTGTGTGTGTGTGTGTGTGTGTTTGTGTGTGTGGTTTCACATTGAGTCTTTGGGCTTCAAATAAAGGCAGGGCTGTGGGTTAAACGTCCTCCTCATCAGTGGGATCTATGAGCTTCTGCGCCTGTTTGTTTGCTTGTGTGAAACCTACTTCATGATCACATTGACATTTGTAATAATGCAACAATGCCCAGTTTGTCGCACAATTCACTCCATTTGTCTAGAAAAGGAGGGTACATTTTGAAAGAGCAATGTCATATCATTGTTTATTTAATATTTCTGTTTTTGCCTTTAACAAACACCATTTTCTTCAAGGCCAAAACCGTTGAGGGTTAAAGGTGAGCAGACTCCTTTGTCCAGATATGGCTGTAACAACAGCACACCATCTTACCTATTTTAAAGCGACTATAATACATTTTTTTATTAAAAATGATGAAATAACTATGTGTAACGAGAAAGGGAACACTCATTGTGACAAACTTACAGAGAGATATCACCCAACTCTGCAGTTCCCCTTAGCTCGGTGGAACCTTTTAGCAGCTTGCAGCTCATTGTTTTGGTTTTTCCAGCCCACAACCTCACTGTTTGGTTCACTAACAGTCTCATCTCCCATCTCATCAGCGTCTCATCAGCTGTTTGCAGTGAAAAAGCTGTAAAAATTGAACAGCACCAAACAGAAGACAAAGTTAGCGACTAGCTGGTGAACCTAGTGGAGGATTTAGCAGCCAAATAGCCAGGTATTTCCCTCTGGAAAATTGGTGGAGGTCAAAAAAGAGCTGAGAGAAATAGGGTGAATATTGGATTTACACTCGTCCGGGTCACCAGAAACACAACTCCAAATGAATGCGAATGTTGCTTGGTATCTGCTGGATGTGTAAATAGGCAACTGTTTGCCATATCAACTTAAAAGCTGATAATATTTCAGTGTTGTGTTTACAACTTGTTTTCTCTGCCCCCAAGTGGCCAAAGGTTTTTGCAAGTTTAAATAGAAAGACGCAAATGTAATGACAAGGAAGGGAGAAACAGTTATGGTGACAGTTAATATGCACATTGCCATGCTGGAAAAACATCATGGGAGCTGTAGTTTTTTTTAATGCTAATTGTTGTTGTTTAGGTTTATTAAAATCACGATTAAATTCTTACTGCAGCAGTTGCAGTAGATACTCGTTTAGGTTAACCCCAGGAACATGAGTCACCTTTTTTTTTCAGAAAGACAGATAAGCATTGAGTTACAGAAGCTTGTGGAACTGCAGCTAGCCAGGAATTGACGTCAGGACTCTCTATATCCTCTGCTCGTTGTCATTAAACATGATGCTAGTTTTACAAAAAAGAGGCCAAACTCTCCTTTGTTCCCTCTGTCCCCCCCCCCCCGCCTCCTCTCCCCCAACCCCTTTGCCCCAGATCACCTGCCTGCCCGTACTCCTCATTGTTTCCACCTCCCTCTGCAACTCTGTCCTCCTTGCTATACCCTCATACACCAGCACCAGCATGCAAAGATCCATTTGATCTCCTTTCCACTCTCTCTATCTCTCTCCTCTGCGCCCATCCCTCTTCCTCGTGAGTCGGTACCTCTGAATCTAAAATGGTTCATGGGCTCATTTCACAGGGGGACCTCCTGCAACAGGGGTTACCTGTAGGTTTTTCTTTATTAACACTAATTCCCCAGTTGAGACTACATCTGACCTGAGTGAAAATACTTTAAGGAAGTGAATTCAGAGTGAATGAGAGAATACTTCAGTGCTGGAAGAGTGTGCGGGGGGGCATGTGAGATAGATAGAGAGGTAGAGAGACAGAGTGTGTGTTTGCATGTGTATATGGTGTAATTGTCTGTGACCCTGGCATTTTTTTTTCTTTTCGTGGTTAGACTGTTTGGCCTTCCCAAAGTTCCTCTGGCCTCAGAGACATCCAGCTTCAAGGTTTAGTGTGTGTTTCTGTGTGTAGATGTCTGTGTGTATGTGTGTGTGTGTGTGTGTGTGTGTGTGTGTGTTGTACAGGAGAGGAGAAAGGGAGCAATGGGGGTTAGAGGTGGATTTGATAGCACAGGACACCCAGACCCCTCTCCACCCTCTCCTCCTCCATACCCCCCTGTTCAGTCCTTGATAAGTGGAGCCGGAGTCTGTCGGGGTTAGGGATTCCTGTCTGGCACAAACACATACATACACATAGAAACACACACACATGAATGCGCGCACTGGGATCCGCCCGCTCTACATTCCTGTGTCCGACTAAGGAAGCAGCCTAGCCGTCTTCCCCTCCACTCCCAAATTATCCCCTTCTCCTAAAGTCACTGCATACTTATCACACGCCTCTCTACCTCTCTCTTGCATTCTGACTCATACATACCTCTCCTATCTACCATGTTTTCACCCTCTCTATCCTTCCACTGAGCACGCTGCAAACAGTGAGTCCTAAAATGTTCTATGAGAGCAAGTGAATATTATTTGCCAGTACAGTGACATAATGTCACCGTATTGCAGTGCAAATACATGTTCAAAACATGTCTCGTATCATTTTCATGATGTGATCTGTCACTCACGAGGAGAAAAACACCAGAGACAACATTGGAATTAATTCAGTGTATAGCCAGATATTTCACATTTTAGGAAAAATAAAACACAAAAACCTAATTTCAGATATTTCTGCTGCTCATCTGTTGCCCTGGATTTTTTAGTTTCATCTTTCACTGCTCACCTTTTTTAATGTTTTGCTCATTGCTCCAACTTTTACATATAATCTTTTTCGCCTTTACCCCATCCCTCCCTTTCACCCTCTTATCGTTCCCTCTTTTCTCTACCTCCCCTTTCGCTATCTGACTGTTTATATCTTTTACCCCTTTCTCTCCTTCCCTCCCTCCCTCATCCTCCAGGGGTGTGTAACAGGGGTTAGGAAGGGGTCATGTGGTCTCAAACTGCCCTTCTCTCTAATGGCTTCTTAATGAGAGAGACAGAGAGGGAGAGAGAAGCAGGGAGAGGAGCCGTCTCGAGAAGCCGTGTGAGGTATCAGTAGTTCTGCTTAGGGCACTGACTCTGTGTGTGTGTGTGTGTGTGTGTATGTGTGTGTGTGTGTGTGTGTGTGTGTGTGTGTGTGTGTGTGTGTGTGTGTGTGTGTGTGTGTGCGTGCGTGCATGTGCGGCTGTGTGTACTGTATGTGTGTATGTATGTGTGCCTGCACTATTTGACGGACCCCTTGCTCCATTTTGAGCCCTTTCTAAGCTCAATGTTCCTCTCCGGGGAAAGAGGAAATGACACATTTGTAGCCTTGAATAAGAGCCGGGGCTCGTCACACGCACTGTCCACTGGGTCTGGCTTGGGGGTGGGTGGGTGATGTTGTGGAGGTGAGGGAGGAGGCATGGGGGTGGGGATGAGGATGAGGATGGGGCCCGCTCTTTAATTTGCACAGCTTCTGCTGATTTGATCATAAGCAATTAATCTCAATGGCTCAGCTCAGCTGCAGTGGGGGAAGAGAAGATGAACACAGTTCTCTACATGCATGCGTCCCTCGCTCTGGTTTTCCCCTCTGTTCACACAGTGGGATTTCCACTGTTCTTACCTTTTATACTCGTGTCATAGAGGGTGCATGCTGTGGCAATTTTGCCGTCCAACTTTTATCAGCTCAAGAGTGACACAGATCTCCACTGATCCACTGACACAAAGCTTGCAGCTTGCACAGGTTTGGCTCCCTCATGCACGTCTCATCTGCCTCACTTCCTTCCCCTTGTTTTAACCCTTCGCTTTGTATCCTCATTTTGACCTACACGTCTGTGCGCGCCAAACAATGCAACTCGTTCCTTCATGCTCCCTTTCTCTCCAGCCTCTCTGCCAGTTTTCCTTCTCCCTCTATCTCCCTCACCCTTGCTTTTCCTCTCCATGGCACTGTACTCCTCCCATGCTGAGGCCAGAACTCTCTCCATTGTTGGAGGCAGGTTGCCAAGGATACAAGCACAGAGAGGCACAGTCTTAATGTTATGAGATGGGAGAGATGAGCAGAGAGAGGGAAGAGGGGCAATAGCTCTTGTACTCTGTGGTCACTGGGCAGCCCGACAACACACTAATGCTCTACAGGGAACACGTAACACCCCCTGCTCCTCGCTCTGTGGAATGTCCCTCTGTGGACGGAACACAGTGATTGTTTGTGGAGGAACCTCTTGTACTGGTCATCTGCTCTCTGCGCCTGTTGGGACTGTAGTGTGTGATTGCAGTGTACATATTCATGTGTTGTGTTTTTTGTCAGGCAGTCACTTGATGGGGACTCTTGAGCGGCCGGTCTTGTTCATCTTAACAAAAGTCTGAAAAAGTCGAACAATTGAGAGTAGAGCTATTAGAGGTCTTTTTTACTGTGCAACAACAGGTTTCTTGATGCTACAAACAATTCAATTCATCTTTGTCTATAAGTCTTATTTTCTTTAAATAAGGTGAAAGAATCAGGACGTTAGTGTCATTTATTCCAACCTGGTATGATAGTCCCATCCTATTTCCAGTACAAATCAACCTGTTTCATAAGTTTCCAGTTTTCTGGTGCACTGACTTGCCTTATTCTGTCTTTTTCTGTGTGACACTAATTTTGGGAAAACTCGTGAATGCTTTGGAGAAGCACCGCACTCTCGACACAATGCTAACAGGCTTACAATATATACTGTATATATAGGCTCTGCACACTTAGGTCCAATGCAAGGATTTAATGATAAAGCCTGATTTTTGGGGGGCATTTTGTTTGATAGCAGAGAGGGGGATATAACATGCAATAACTGGAATCAAACCAGGGACATTGCTGTTATATTTAATGTCCCTTAACCATTCGACTATTAAGGCACCCTGGACTGGCAGTTTTTGAGAAAGTAAAATGTTATGGATTTACAAACAGGCAGCAGATGTACACACTGATCTGTACATCCTATATTGGGTGTCTGTGTACTCAAACATGCTCGTGTCAAGTGCAGTCGGCACGCTTGACATGGTCATGTGTGGCTTAAGATGGACACATGTTTTCCTCACCAGTGTCTGTTTTACTGAACTACTAATTTCATGTGTTTTAGCATTTAGTTTCCTATTCTCATGTATAGTTTTGTAATCCGCTTCAGAATTTCCAGCTGGAAATATGTTCATTTTGCCAACTTTGTTTGGTTGTTGAATTGGTCCTAAATTCATTTCCAGGGAGCAGTAAAGAAGTAATTATGGGTAGTTAGTTGCCTCAAGCTCATGAGCTGGTCAGTGTGAGTCAATGAGAGTGTTAACCCACACACCAATAACCCACAGGCTCTGTGCAGCATCTCCACCCAGTCTTTGTCGTTTTCCTCCTCCACTTTCCATTATCCCTCCCTCTCAACCTCTCTCGCTCTCCCACCTCACCCTTCAAATACGACCCTGGACGGGGCTGGACGGGGCTTTTGGGCACGTGCCCGCTCACCAGTTCCTCCCCTGTGCATAAAGCCAAGACATAACCTCTCTCTCTCTCTCTCTCAATCTCTCCATCTCTCTCTCTCTCTTTGCTTTTAGCACAAAGCCCTTCGTGTCTGCCTTCCTTCCCCACCCAGCATTCTTTCCCCATGCAGACCTCTCCCCCGCTCTCTCTCTCTCTCTCTCTCTCTCTCTCTCTCTCTGTCGACTTCCCTCCTACCCACCAACTCACTCAGCCTCACCCTACCTTTCATTAGCCCACTCTTTATCTCACACACTCACTCGGCTCGCTCTCTCGCCCCTCCACTCTCCTATCTCTAAAGCTTTTACACTCCCTGTACTCTCTCTCTTTTTTCTCCTATTCTCCCCCCTGTTACTTCGGCTTTTGTTTCTGATACATCTTCATTTATTCCTCTCTCCCTTTCTTTCCCTGCTGACCCTATTATTTTTATATTCTCTCTTTCTCTCTCTCTCTCTCTGCCATCACTCCCCTATTTCTCTCTCTCTACCTCCCTTACCTCCCTCCCACTCCTCTCAGTCCCTCTAAGCTGCATTAACTCCCCAGATTACCTTGAGCCCTGCAATCCTCCATCCCCCACGCACTCACCGCTCCCTCTTTCCCTCCCTTCCCTCACTCATTCACTTGCTTACTCAGACTACGTCCACACCACGGCGGCTAATTTTGAAAATGCAGTTTACATTTGAAATGGACTCTCTGGACAAGTCCAGAGATCTCCATCCACAGACCACTTAAATAATAGGAAACTTAATAAACCTGTTCCTTACTGTTCGACAGAAAACAATACAACTGTGCATCACTGCCAACATCTGGTAAACAGTGGGACAGACACAGTCATGTTAAGCCTATGGTCTGTAACCTCCTGAGTTCAATTCAGTTCAATTCAATTCAGTTCAATAAGCTTTACTGGCATGACATTTGACATGTGTTGCCAAAGCACAATTACAGCACAATCTCCATGATGACCTATACTGTGTTTTAATACAGCAGAATGCAGGAATAATTGTTCTCTTTTACATATTTTTGACAACTGAATGAGAATAAAATAGCAATTTGATCGCGGGTCAACAAAGCAAAACAGATGAACTTAACTCTGCGCTGAGATGTCGTATTGTGTGACAGTGTGATATTGATAAAATTAGCGGAGAGGATCAATGGCAAACAAAACCTTCTCTGTCAGCGTATTATCTGTTTATACAAAAGGTGAACTTGTTTTCCCGTTAGCGACCAAGCAAATCCACTTGCTAACCGACAGTTAGCAAGCTCGCTAATTCAGGGAGCTCTTCTACCCCTTTCAGTAACTTTTCATTAAATGAAATGGTACAGTTCTGAGACAAAAATGCTACGGGGTAGTAAACGGCCCAGTAGAGAGAAAGACTGACTGGCGTTACCCAGGCTGGGTAGGCTGGGTAGGGTGTTAACAGTTAGCTTGCCAGCTACAGACTATGGCCACTTTCTGGTGTGACAAGGCCTTTAAAAATTATATCTACCAGCCAGTAGATGAGGGCCAAATCAATCCTGGCCGACACTGCAATATCTTCCTTGAGACCTTCCAATTTTGCAAAATTTAAACGTAACGAAACATGGTGACAGGTTACTATTTTATTAATGAGATAAAGGCTTTACATCATGATATAATGCCCCTAGTGCTCATGTGTTTAATTGTATCTTTCAAATGCATCGCGTTAACTTCTGAGCACGCACTCAACCACTGTTCTGAGACTGTTTTCAAAAAGCTTTGTTTTCAGGTGACAAAAACACCGGCATAGTGGGATAAAAACATAGAGGAAAACATGCATTTTCAAATTTAGCTGGCTTACTGTAGACGTACTCTCACATACTCACTTGCTCACCCCCACCATCTCTAACCACCCTCCCTCCCACAGCCTCTGTAACCTCCCCCTCACCTCTCTGAGTCCTCACTCCCCCTTCACTCACTCACCCACCCACCCACACTCCATCACCCCACCATCCACCTCTCACCCCACCACTCTTGCAATCGCTGTGCTCCTCTTCTCTCCTCTCCTCCCCTCCACCCACACTCTCTTTTTGTCCGAGCCCCCAGCAGTACCACCAGCACCATCATCTCTCTCTCTCTCTCTCTCTCTCTCTCTCTTCCCTGTCTTTTACCACTCTCTTCCCTCTGTCCCTCCCTCCTCTAAAGCCTTCAGGCTCTGCTTGATTTATGCTTGCCCTCCCTATCCACACACACCCCACCACCACCACCACCACCCACCCACCCTTCCCTATCTCTCCTGGAGGTTGTGGCCCGGCTAGTCCCTAAAAACAACAGAGAGAGAGAGCAAGTGAGAGAGAGGAAGACAGAGAGAAAGAGAGAGAGAGAATAACAACCTCTTTTACTTTCCATCCTCCCTCCTTTTTAACCCAGCATTTTTTTCATTCCCCTCTCCCACACTGCTTTTTAAATTGCCTCTGAATTCTTGAGCTGTTTTAGTGCCTCACTCCCCCTTCTCGGCTGAAATTACTTTTTTACCCTCTCAAACTCTGGCATGCTGAGGAAGCAAGTTCCACCTTCCCTCCCCTCTTTGTCCACTCGAGGACAAACACACACTAATCACATGTACAGTGTGTGGAGCTGGAAAAAAAGAAGGTGAAGGAGAGACTTTTCTCGTTTGGAAACATGTCGCTGTAATGTCGCGTAGACAAAGCGGTGGAGTCTTGTGACAACATGGCTCTTGTAATGCCTTGTCCTTTTCAACCTCAGGCTGGCCGAGCCATTAACCAGGCCGACTTGGGGCAAGGCTTCTTTCTGTGTCTTTCTCTGTTACATGTGCACGCACACACACACACACACACACATACACACAAAGATACACAACGATAGAGTCTTTCTCTTTTGTTTGCACACCCATACTCAAACATGCACACAAGCCCTACTTTCTTCTCTGACAGCTCTCTTGTGGTCGACGAGCCTCAGTAACTCGTTGCTTAACCACCCTGGACTTTTTCTCTCCATTGTGTTTGGCTACTGTCTCTGTTGATTTGAAGATTTGTGGTGTGTTGTGTGTGTGTGTGTGTGTTTGTGTGTGACTGGAGGTGTTAAAGGAGTGTGTCCATCAGCAGCCAGGTCATGTGTGTGTGCATAAGTAGTGAGTGTATATCAATTTACATTTGTTCATCCATTTATCTATCAAAAACATGTATATTTGGAAAATGGAAACTCCCTCACAGTGTTTGGCTTCATTTGGGGGAAGAGGCATTTGTTGAGACACACATACGCACACACACATGGACACACACACACACGGACACACTCCTTGAGCACAATCAGAACAGAAGATCAGAGGTCAAACTGGGTCAGTGGACCCTTCCCTCCCTTTTCAGGCCTTCTCTATCCTCCTCTTTACTGCGTCAAAGCACGCTCTCTAATAACACAACTCCCCTTGTGAAACACACACACACACACACACACACACACACTTCACTCAGATATACAGCGCAGCCTCCAACCACAGCACATAAAACTGTATCTTCTATCCATTAGCTGTAACTCTCTCAATGGATGATAAATGCAGTATCCCTCACAACACATTTGAAGTATAGTTCAACACACACATCTTTTATTCCACGGCAAGTCTTATTCCGCCTTTGCTTTTTCCCACTCAAGCCCCCACATAGCTTGCAAAATCGCTGACGCGTGTGCACGCACACATACACACGCAAACACACACATGAACAAAGAGAACCACCATTTCCACATATTTGTGTCTCCTTTTTAAAAGGGGGTTTTATTTAGCATAAATGTTGAAGCCAAGGGTGCCCGGCTACCATGGCAACCAAATTAAACGGAGGATCTCTTCAGAAAGCAGAAATCTAAATTATTCGGACTCTTTTATGAAGGGGAAAATGAAAATTCCCTTCACTGTACAGACACCGCTGCACTGTAAAGGCAGAAGAAAGAAGAAAAAAAAGATGAAGAAAATGCTATTGTTTTTTGAATCTGACCATGCAGTTCAAAGCCATATCCCATGCCGTTGAAATTCATAGGTTCTCTCATGATAACCAGTACGTTAACACTCAGCATATGTGCACAAAGAATGATGTAACCACAGTGTCTCTGAAACTCCAGATAAACCTATTGCCTCTGAAAGACACCACAATGTGTGTGTCTACAAATCCTCAGCAAAACCCGGCACACGTATGATGAAATCCATAAGCTGCGTGCATGGGATTAGGTGCGACTGTTTCTGGTATGGTAAGTGATTTTATCTGTCGGAACATGATGAGGTTTAAGCAACACACCATCTACGCAGGGCCAAATCTTACATAAGGGAAGGAGGATTATGTAGTGTATTCCGATTATTTGGCGCGGAAGCCTGTTTGTGGTCAGCTGAATACTAATTTCTAATATCTCACGCTTAGTCTCAGAAATATGGATCAATCCTGAGAAAGCAGGATAGTGTATGTTGCGCAGCAGTGTGTGTCAGCAGGACAGAGAGAGTCCTTTCGCTAAACGTGTAAAACACAGATATTAATTTCACACCATTTCAGAATTTTGACTGTTACGCGCAAGAAAGTCATGAAGCATTCACTTTCCCATAACTCAAACATTTGATCTGCAGTGTGTGACTGAAGCATTGTTACTGTATGACTGTGAGGAGGGCGGACATGTTCCATCTGTAGATGCACGTGTCCAGGGGATGCTGGGAAAAGTGGTCAGGGGTCATTCACTCGTCCAATGAACAGATGAGTGGAGGGAGATGGGGGTCAGAGGTGACCCTCTTTTCTCTTTCTCCCCTTCGCTTCCTCTTCTTCCATTTGTCTGCCTCTTCTTTCTCCATATACGTGTGTGTGTGTGTGTGTGTGTGTTTGTTGTTGGCCCACAGCAGATCTATGTTATTGATTGACTCCTGTGGCTGGTGGGCTGCCCACTGAAGGAGGGGGCAGAGCTCTAATGAATTCCTGCACCTCATGCCCCTTGCGCCAACCCCTACACCCCCTCCTTAATTAACTTTGTGTGTGTTTGTGCGGGTGGGACGGGGTGTGCGTGGATGCATGCGTGTGTGTTTTGTGTGTATCTTCTGTGCTTCCTCCACAGCTCAACACCCCCGCTTCTACACTCCCCTTCCTTTTTTTTTCTTTCTCTCTCTGTCCGTGCCTTCTCTCTACTTTCTTCATTCCTCCTACTTTATCTCCTCTTTTTATATCTTCCTCTGCGTCTGCTAGTAGTTTGATGGCCGCTGATTACTTCGTATGTATGTCACTCGTATCTGTCGCGCCCCATCTCCTCCTCCCAAATCCCCCCGTCCTCAATATCTCACTCGCATATCTACACCTTTCAGATCTATGCGTGTATGTGCAACAGAGCGTGAATCCATCCATATGAACTGGGATCATTTATCTATACTGTGCATGAAAAATGACTGACAGTGTGTGTGCGTGTGAGACAGAGTGGTCAACATTGACCTAGTAGGCTGGGAAGAGGCTGTATACCCATCGGTATTCCAGACGTGGAGGCAAACTACTGTCTCTGTCACCTTGACTCCCCCTGCAGCAGATGAGCACTGGGCTGCACAGGAAACACTACCTGACTGTAATTAAAATGGACAATAGGGCTATTTTGTTCTCTTGCTTCCATTTTATTTTTTCACTCTTTCATTCTCCTTTGCTTTTCCACCCGTTTCTGTCCTCCGCACCCCCCGCATCACCCCTGTTTCTTGTCTTCACTTTGTTTATCCCCCATTAGCTTTAAGTGTGATTTCAGCTGTCACCGCATGGGCTTTGTGGAACAGTAGACTTATATATTAGGATGTCAGAAGGTTTCTGTCCAGAACAATCACATATAATTATGCACACACCCCCCCTTAAGGCAACATGCAAGTCTGCATTAGCGCTAAGAAGTCTGTGTGTGTTTGTTTTAAGTGTAGACAAGCCATTCTTTTAAAGTCTCTAAGCTTCTGATGTGCGTGGTGTGTATTTTTGTCTAAGTCTTTGTTAGAGAAAGCAACCTGTCATCAGTTAAATGTCATTTAGGAGGCAATGAAAGTGTGTTTGTGTGGCCGTATTTGCCTGTGTGTTTGTATGTGTGTGTCTGTGTTGAGCGGATCTGTCGTCAGCAGTGTGGCCTGACAGTCTTGTAGATCTACAGTGGAACCTCCAGCGACATGTCTACCGCTGACAGCTTCTCTACACACTCTGCTTTCGACGACACTGACGGCTAAACACACACACACAGACCTAACGCGTGCACACACACATACACACACACACAACGTCTGTGTCTGCCTTTCTCTCTCTCTCACTGTTTCCTTATGATCTCCCTGTATTTTTGTTGACTGCCGATGATGAGGTATGTTAGGGAGTCGAGGAGAGAGAGAGAGATGATTCAGAGCGGTGACATGTTGGTAGTTGCTACTGAAAACACTCAGTGTAAACGATGACTCGGCTGAGAGGTTTGAAAGAATTGTTTTAATATGGTGGGGTTTTTTTGTATTTTCACTCAAGCCACTATCACTGTCAATAGTACTATTATTCAAGTATTCAAGTACAATGTTGTTTTGTTGTTTTAGTTTGACCACCATCCCTTTTGATCCCCTTTGAAAGGGTATCACAAATCCAAGAGTGGCAGGATTTTCAGCCTATAGAGAAGCATGTAATCCCTCAAATTTAGTTTAAACTGCACTGTGTGAACTGTTTTGAGGCAATTTCCCTGCTTTAGTTTCTGTTGTTTTGAAAGCCATTTTAATGTCAGTCTGTGATGGCTGCAGAAGGACAGAAGAGCCTCACCCATCTTCTGTTACTTCATCTCTATTCAGGGGCAGACGTGACTGAACCCAACAGCTCAGACAGCCGCGGCGAACGTCTCGACTTCTTCCTCAAACAGGAAGAGGCTCTCACCACAGAGCCCAGCTACCTGGGTTCCAACGAATCGGAGGAGGCCGGGGGAGGAGCCGGGGGCGCAGCGATCTCATCTGTGGCCAATCTGAAGGCGGCGCTGATGAGTAAGAACAGCCTGCTGTCACTGCGGGCTGAGATGATGGGAGATGATAACCCCTTGCTGTACGAGTACCTGCCCAAAGGAGCACACTCCCTGTCTTGTAAGTCACTGTTTACTAACCCAGTGCTCACACTGATTGTTACACACACACGCACACACCCAACTAGCCACACACCTCATTATAACTTACTTATAACTCCGGTACACACAAACTGCTTTGAATCTACTAGTGTATTTTTGAGCACCTGCTCATGAGTTCACCTGTGAGATGTAAAACATACAGGCTTGACCGCTTTTGACATGAGTATCCTGTGCAGAGTATTTTCCCTCATCAGCCACTGTATTTGGATAACTCTGAATGCATGCGTGCGTGCGTGTGTGTGTGTGTGTGTGTGCGCATGTGTGCAGTGCCACTTGAGTGTGTAAAGGGTTTGTGTGGCAATGCCAGTCATGACTAGTCAGCGGTGACTCAGTGAGAGAACATTTTGCTGGAATCGCTCTCGCTGTCGTGAGAAAATTTGTTTGGTTTTTATGTGACAGTTTCTTTGTGCGTATCAGTGGGTCCACGGCTGTATTTCACAGCGGGAACTCTTCAGATATTATTTACTTAGCGTATTTCAGCACCAAAAAAGACGAAGCAACTTGTTCTGCTCAACTACAGCACAAACCTACGTCCTGTTAAAAACACCTTCAAAATAAGGAGTATTTTCTTAAATGTTATCCCTAAAAATGACCAGTGAAACAAATTAGGACAGAGAAATGTGGTGTCATGTGAGGTTTGTTTAACAACAAATTTCAGTATTTTGTGATTATGCATGAGTGTGCAAGCTATATGTGAATACCTTTATGTTTGAGTACAAAATACCCCACTACATAAGTAGTAAAATAACTCTTATATCATCTAAAAGTTTCCTTTTAAAGCCTATACTTACTTATAAATACATTTTAAAAAGAATAAACCATCAATATTAGATCAATAAACATCCTTATTTGTGCTTTTGTCCACGTTAACATTAGATATTTTTTTCTTCGTTCAGTCAGTTTATTTTTTTTGCCATCAGTGAGGGTGTTAAACTGTCAGTGTGTCTACATGTGTGTGTCTGTGTGTGTGTTTGTTTGTGACAGCGTGAGCGTATACTGTATTTGCTCCATGAGTCCATGTCCGCGTGGGCACGTGTGTGTGTGTGTGTACGTGTTTCTTTGCTTTTACTGGCTAGTAATTGGATCTTTTGTCCCGAGTTCTGCCTGTCTTTGTGAGCGGAAGAAAAGCAAAGGAATGGTACGACTCTGAGCCTAGTCGTGCCTTTTGAGTTGAGCCCCACTCACCTACAAAATAAAAGACAGGGCCAAGACTGAATAGACCAAAACACACTTTCACAGTTGCACAAACGCGCTCGCACGCGCACGTCAGATCACCCCTTTTGTGTAAGTGTTAAGTGTGTGGGATTGAGATGTTTCTGTTGGCTTAAAGAGGAGAATCAGATGCTGTCACAGCACAGATAGACAGCCGCACGAGCTCCAGAAAATAGAAGGAGATGCTTTTTGATACACGCTCACACTTTACAGATACACCCAGCCTTGACTACATGAATAGGAGATTTGGAGAATTCAGAGAATGTTAATCATTTGCTCCCTGCATGGGGAAAAAAAACCATTCACAGTCTTACAGCTGTATTTCAGTTGTCACCAAAGAAACCTTGGGGAGGTTTTTGGTTAGCCAAACCCTATTTTGGGTTCCCTACACAATAGGGGTTGGGGAAATGGGCTTGTCGAGATGGCCAACAACCTCCCCTCCCTCCCCGGGTCTGTCACTGTGTCTAAATGAGGACAGAAAATAAACAAACACTGTACCTCAGATTACTGGGCGGAGGATAAGTCTGCCTGGTTTGACAGATCGCTGCTCCCTGCCTCCCTCCCTCCATTCAGCTCTCTTTCCCCCTCCTCCTGTTCTCCTCCCTGCTTCTCCTTCACCCCTGCTTAACATCCTTCCTGTCCTTTTTTTCCTCTCCTGTACTCCCCCTTACGCCATCCATCCCTCCCTCCTTCCCTCCATCTATTTCTCCTTCACCCCTCCTTAACACCCATCCCTCACACTCTCCCTCACTCCCTCCCCTTCTGGCTGGCTCCCGCAGTTCCTCCGTATTTGTTTCACTCCTGTCTCTTTCCCCCCTCTTTTACTTCAGCTTGCGGAGCATCAAAGTATGTTGGTTTAAAATCCTGGGAAAGTATCGATCTAGGCAGAGAGTAGGTAGAGCAAGGTCACCTGGCCCAATTCAAGAGAGACCACTGAATATCAGCAAAGGGCCTTGACATAGAGCTTGTCTTCCCCTCCCTCCCGCTTCCTCTCGATCTCTCTTTTCTGTATAATTGGCTGTTTAATAAAACATGTTTCTCCTAAAGATTCATACATTCAAAATGGGCCCAAACTGAGAATCAGTGCTCTACAGTTGAACCACCAAATACCTCTCTCTTTACATTTAGCAATTCAAACCCCTACCTTGTTGACAGAGCTTGCAATTCAAATGCACAGCTCTCCCTCTTTGCTATCCTTTGAATGGGTCACAGACTACATCCTCCTAGCATGTGGAATGCCAAAATCCAGTGGAACCAGTCTGTATGTCAACCAGCCCCCTGAATCCAATTAAGATCATTGGGATTTGGCCTTGCTACCCCCTTTGTGCGTCAGACAATCAATGCCAGACAATGGATTTTGGACCATCCCTGCGCACCTGTCCACACTGCCACCGCATACCTGCTGTAAAGAGCATCCAATTAACTATAGGGATCATACTGACATTATTGAACTTTTCTCACCACCGTCTGCTCTCATCACTTCACATCTACTTTTGAAAATTGACTCAGCCTGTACAGCAGCTCCCAGTGGCTCTATAGCAACTCTCCCGAGGTTTCATGATTTTTATTTTGTCACACAAATTTTGTCAATCTGGTACAAGAGAATTTGGATCCTATGTAACAACGCCATACCCTCTGCCTCTCTGTTTAAATGCAGTTGGAGAGGAAGAGCAGTAAGGGTCAATGTAAAGGTAGGAGATGGTAATAACTTTCAATCTGGTAGTGGGGTTCTCACTGAAGGTCCCCTAATCCACTTTCTGTTAACTGCTGGTACTATTACCTGCAGGAGATACATACAGTGTTTAAAACATGAATCCAAATCCAGGTTTGCTTTCCCTCATAATATTTTTTAAAGAAATTAAAGGAGAGTAAACTGTCCAGAAGTTATTGCTTACAGAGCACAATTAAGCCTTTTTGCCATGGAGTTATACCCCAACCCTATCTGGCTATTTCCTCCTAACAGACCAAGTTTTAGTTGATTAACCATTGGTAATTAGTCAGTTGCCTTACAGTAATTGCCTCCCTAAAGCCTTAACAGACCTTATAGGTCTTGACCCCATTCTGATGGCAAGTGGAGGAGAGGACGCAGGTTGTATTTTAGTTCCTCTACCATCATTCTGTGTTTAAGTAATTCAGTTACTCTACATTCATGTATTTTTCTTCTTTTCTATTTATTTTACTCTTGTCGCTGTGCAGTGAGTCAGCCTGCTGTTATTTGTATTCTTTACAGCTTGCCAGACACGACTGCAATATTAAACTCAGTGGGACAAGATTGCAAAAGTTACAGTCGTATGTTGGAATTCTTCAAGAGGCATTGAAGCGAAACTGTTTAACGGAGTCGGCATAGTTATTCCATTTCCTAAGAAGTGTACGCTGCCAGACCATTTGTTAATGAGCTGCTCTCTCTCACCTGTAGCTCATCCTTTTTACTCTCCATCTCCATCTCTCCTCCCCTCTTAATGTAGTTTCTCCCATCACTGCCGGGGGTAGGGAAGAGGAGATGGGGAGTTGAGCATTTGTATGTGTGTTCTCAGTAAGTGGGAGCGGGGAGTGTCGGGCGCGGTAGTTTAACATTCCGGGAATTCGTCCACGGTTGAGCCTCATGGTTGTGTGATTCTGTCCGTTGTGCAGAGGAGGGCAATGAATGGCTAACCCACTGCATAACTCCGGAGACATTCCCCAAAACGCTGCCCACACACACAATCCAGAATGACCTGCACCACATTATACTTTGATTCATATGCACTATAAGAAAAAGAGATGCACTCTCAGTACCAGCTAATGGTGATATTAATGTAGCAGAAAAGGCCTGTGTGAATAGTTATGGAGAGCTAAAGGCTCTGTAAGAAATTTGAAATTCCTTATCCAGCATGCCTTAACTTGTTGCTGGTAAACATCTTACATGGTTGATATAGTTGTCCTTCACCCTGCGTGTACAAAAAGTCTTCACTTGAGCTGCAAGATGGCTCCTCTCCAAAACAATCTCCCTCCACGCTACAGAGGATCCTCCATCCCTCCCTTATATGCATTTTACTCGCTCACATAGCACATGCACACTCTCTCACAAAACACACACACGCTGCGATCCTCTGCGCACGCATGTGGGTGGAAGGAGAAGGAGAGCAGAGGAGCGAAAGAAAAAGAGAGAGAAAGAGAGAAGAGAAGCCCTAACCCTTTCCCCTCGGCTGGTGGAAAGTGAAACTTCAGAGTTTTTCTTCCTCCCCCTCTCCATAGTGTTTGATAGTGTAGCACTGGCAGCCTCTGTGTGCCCCTCTGCCCACTCTCTCCCGTTGTGTTCTGGTGGCCAGCTGCTAGCAGAGTTGCAGTTGTACGTGAGTGGGTGGGTGAGACTCGTTTCCTGTGCTCCTCAGGGCTCCGCTCCAACAACTACTGCAGCACGCTCCGGCCAGGGGCCACGGGGGCCACTATTCATAACAAACAGGGGGCTGGCTCCTCTCCTCTTCCTCCTCCTCGTCCTCTTCCTCTTCTTCCTCCTCATCTTCCACCATCACCATCACCACTACCGCCATCATCATCATCATCATCAACATCAACATACTGCCCACCCACTCCACCCACGCCACTGCACCCCTCTGAGCCTCGGCCCCTGGAGGCCCCCGGTCTGCGGGCTGGGGCACCCCCGCTGCGCTCAGAAGGGTTGGACATGGAAGTGGAAGAGGCCCCCACGGGCCCGGAGCCCTCCACCTTGCCTGAGGTAAGCATACAGAGCCTGGCTCATCTCCAGGGCGGAGGCTGTTCTCTGGGTAGCGCTCCTCCAGTCAGATAAAAGTTTGCAAGACTGAGTGGAGATAAGCATCCAGGGGACAGCTTCACCCTGTTTCTGCAGACACACTGAGGGGGGTTGAGGTGATGGAGAACAGAAAGTGACCGGTGGTGTGGTGGGAGGGTGGAGCTATGGGTCTTTATGAGGAGAAGTGGAGGTTAATGGGGTTATTTTTCATCATTGGAAAGTCTTTTTAACACACAAGCACATCATCGCTCAGCCCCTCTCTGTGTCTCATTCTCTGTGTGGAATCTGGCATATTTCCTGCTATACCGGAGAAGAAACGCTGTCTTTTTTCTTTTGTTTGTCTTTCTTTTCTGTGTGCTTTGTTTGCTTTCTCTTCCTTTCAGATTTCCAGTTCTTCACTCTTGTCTCCTTTTCCATGTAATCTTTTTTAATATAGCTAAACCTGAATTCAACGCCAAGCCGAGAGTCTTTGCTCAGCATTAGCAGTAATGTAGTTTATAGTGGTTACATTAGAGATGACACATCGAGTCACAATGGCAGCGTGTGCTTAGAGATGGCAGATAACGGGCAAGGTAGGGAGATGAGACTAGAGTAGAATCAATACAAGTAGACAATGAGAGGTTTGCTCTCGCAGCCCAGGAAATTGTTTGTTCTGTTCAGTTTGTGTGTGTGTGTGTGTGTGTGTGTGTGTGTGTGTGTGTGTGTGTGTGTGTGTACGCTGTGTGTGTGCGGGTGAGCATTTAGGAGCAGCATTTGATTTCAGTGGACCTGCCTCCCAACAAGCTTCCCTATCTCTATGGACAAGCCATCTGTTTGCCCGGTGCATGGTGTTCTGTTCTTAGAGAAGAGGAGGAGGAGGAGGTGGAGTGTAGGGGCAGATGAAATGGGTGGGGGGGGAAGGAATGGCAGGAGCATGGAGTAGATGGAGGAAGGATGGAGTTTAGATGGGTTGAAGATGAGAGAAAAGAGAGGGGACAGGTGTTTGGTGCGCCTAGCTAAGAGTGTATGAGTATCAGGCAGATCATATTATGAATACTGTAGATCAACCTAACTGCTCATTCTGTGTCTCATAGGACACCTCTAGCATCCAGGAAGTGTCAGCTACTTACAAGACTTTTTCTGTGTATGCTTGCTAATCTTTAACATTTTATCTGTGTCTTTAAATCATCCTGACCTGTCGTTTCTCTTCTTTTTCATGTCTTTGTTTCTCTGTGCTGTCTCACATGTGTGGCAAAAGGTTGTCTTCACGGCTTGTCTCATCTGCCTGCCTCCTGCATGCCCAGACAATATTCCATACACACTGTATAAATGTGTGTGTTTGTGTGTGTGACATAACGGGATGTTTTGTGCTTACAGGAGGGTGTAAAAGACAAAGAAGACATCAGTGCAGGTATGGTTTAGGCTTTACAAGTGTCATGTCTAGATAATTTAAGAGATAGTTTGTACCTTTTGTACTTTCTCTATTTCTCTCACTTTCACTCTCACTCTCCTTCTCGCTATCTCAGCCTTGGAAGGTGACCAGTCTCCTGTCGAGAGGGATCAGATGGGCGAGGAGGGCTATGCTGGTGGCTTGACTGTTCCTGCGTCAGTGTCTGTGGCTGGCAGAAGGACTAAAGGGCTGATGGTGCTGGGCGAAGAGGCTGGGTCAGGGAAAAGAGTCCTGCCAGAGCCCGGTGCCTGCCCCTCACAGGGGTTCGCCTGCTCCCTGTGCAAACGGCTGTTCAGCAGCCTGGAGCATCTCAGGGAACACGAGTACCACCACACCCTGTCTCTGATGGCCTTGTCCCTGGACTGGCCGAGCAGGCAGGGCCCGCACCACCAGCCTACCCAGCCCCACCACCAGCCACAATCCCAGCCTCTCCACTTCCACCAGTCTCTCTACTGCCCTGCGGTGGCCGAGTCTGCGCCGGCGCGCTACCTCTGCTCCCAGTGCCCCGCCAGCTTCACCCTCAAATCCAACGCAGACCGACACGAGAAGACCATCCACTTCAAGAAGAAGCTGATGCAGTGTGCGTACTGTCTGAAACACTTCAGAGACCGCACAGACCTGCACAGGCACCTGTCCTCCGTGCACTCCAAAGAGAGAGGGCACACCTGCCCCGCCTGTGCCAAGGCTTTTAGCACCCAGAAAAACCTGGCGACACATGTTAAAGTGTGCTGCCAGGTGGGGTCAGTGCCAGGAGCTATACTGGGAGGCAGCACTGGGATGGAAATGTCTCAGGGTGGGGTTATAGATTCACTGTGGCGGCTTTCTCAAGAGATGAAAGTTGACAATCATAATCTCAGTATCAATGTGGAAAACTGAGACTGGATCTAGAGGCTGCAGGCTTATGTACGCACATTCATATCCGTCAGTTAGCAGCGTATCGTATGTGTTGTACGTACCATACCAAAAAATGCTCTGTGGTGTCATTGCACTGAGAAGGGAAGAATTCCTTTTAAAATGAAATGTCTGTTGACATGATTATAAATACCTAGGGACACTTCTTTTTTTCTTTTTTTTTTTTTACAACTTGTCAAATTTGATGTTATTATACAATTTTTTAACAGGAGATTTAACAGGAATTGACAGCTTACATGTCAAAAATGCACAATTGCTATGCAAAGCTGATCTGTTCAAACAACTGACTGAAATTATATGTAGAACTGTTTTTCAAATTATCTTTAGGTTTGTGAGTAGTTTGAGTGTGCAATGATTGGAACCATGGTCAGGTGAATTACTTTCCATTGCGGTGCCGGGTAGCGAGACGAGGCGGGGGGCGTATTTCCGTCTCCTAGACCTAAACCACTTGTCTGGGTCTTTGTCGCCAGTCACCAGTCTGACTAAACTCTTCCCTCCTTTTTAGGCAGAGAGATCTTTATCTTTGTGTCCACCCCTGTATTAAGGGTACAAAGACACTTAGACACAGTTACTCTCTACCAGGCTTTACTGGGGTTCACAGCACACACAACCACACCACCTGCAGGAACTTTGTAGATTTGCATCATGAGAGCAGAATAAAGACCCAAATCAGATTATTTCTGTTGCCAGTGATAGTGCACGTATTAAAATGATTAAAAAATAAGCATACAACTTAATGAAATATATTTTAAAAAGACATTGCGGTTACTGTTCTTTAAACTATAACTCAAAGAAAAATGAAAAACAAAGTAATTCTATCACAGAGCCACCTCCACTGGACACGTAGACCTTCAGTCAGTGCTGTCAGATCAGTGCAGATGGAGGGGATGTGCCGAACGAGACAAAGCCGGCTAAAACAATAGACCAGTAGCACCTCAGATGGGGGTTGGGTGGTGTCATTTTCTCTTTCTCTCTGTCCATCTCCACTGCCCCAGATCTGTAAGTCTTCTAGTGGCTGGAGCTGGACAGTAATTGGTCCTTCACGGCTCCGGCCCTTCTTAACCCCTGACCCTTCATCTGAAGAGGAAGTGGGGACCAGATGCGGCAGACAGATAATGGTGTGGTTGTGAGTACAGAGTAGAAAATGGGGGATCAAGCGAGACAAATGGGAAAATGCAGGAGAGGAATATGGGAGATTGTGAAGGCAGAGTTAGGCGGAGGGTGTTGTCAAGCCGGAGCAGAGCCGCAGGATATTGGAATCTGAATGAACACTGGCTTCAAAATCATTGCTAATGTAAATTCACACCCATTTCTGCCAAAATGTTCTCCCTTGAGTTTACAGCAGGACTTTACCCTGCGACTATAAACCAAGATATTTTCTTGATATAGCCCAGTTTTGAAAGTTTATTGTGTACACCCATACTGTGAATACTATACCCAAAGGGAAGACATCCACCTGTGTTTCCCTCGATTATTCCACAGCCACTCCCAACACATAGAAGAGTAATTTCTATGTGCTCAGTAAAAGCAGAACTAGGGAAGTATAGGGGATATATCCCCTTGCTGTTACACAGGGAACTGCCGAATGCCAAATCCTTTCTAATACAAAATCCCATTTCTCAGGTAGCACACTCTTCTCCTAGCCAGCAGCTGAAACGGGCTGGCAGGCTCAGAGAAGTCAGGAATGAATCAGGAACTCTGCAGAGCCAGCCATTGAGGGGAAATGGCAAATACTGTACAGCTGTTGTGTGGCACGTGTTGTTGTAAATATTGAAAGATATTCTATTCTAGATTATAGAAAAAATGTGCTGTACACAGATTATATGTACTTTTCTAAACAGAATGAGATTCTGCTTGTAGTTTTTATGCTGTAATTAAACTGTGATGGAAAATGTGAAAACTTCTCTGCAGTTTTTATCTTTCATGTAGGCGTCTGTGTCCTGCGTATATTCACACAGCCACAATATTCCTTTCTTTGTCTTTGCATTTTAACGTGCCGCTCTTTAAAAAAAAAAAGTGTACCTGCATGTTTTTGTGTTGTTGAGTGTTTAATCAGAGCAGAAGTCGTTTTGCAGATGGAGGTAATTATATCATATCACTTGAAGCTCATAACCCTGAACTGTGTGTTTGACCCCCCTTTTATGTGCAGTAGATAGATAGTGTACAGCAGCGTGTGTTGTGCTTGTGTACTTATAAATCCAGTCCTGATCTCTCATGGTCATATACTGTATGCCTTGACTGTCAAGTTTCTCACACACACATACACGCATCACACACAACCACACACTCACACACACACACAATTTGTTTACTTGGATGCCCTTCACCTGGCTTAACTACCATTTAAGTCTAGACCTTGAGATAATTGGTTTACCAGACCTCTACACAAGATTGGGACATGGTATTAACATTAGTTGTTTTGTTGTTTTTATTTTTTTGCTGAAGCCTTCCTTTGTGTGTGTGAGTTTATTTCCCAACCTACAGCCTCCTTGTCACTGTCTGTGTTTGTCTCTCTGTCTGTGTTTTTGCTGTCCATAGCAGAGACCTTCTAGAGCAACTAAGGCAGACAGACTGTTGTGTCGTGTTTATAGTATCTCTTTGCCTTTATTGCTTTAATATGGAGGAAGAGCTGTTGCCAGGGCAACTGTAGCTTTGACTGGGATTGGGGTGGCCATGGGAATTGATAGTACATTGCTAGACCATGCCGCTAATTAAATGTAATAACTGAAAAGTGGCGTCTCCGTTTTATTTAAACAAGCTTCATTCAACACTAATCTTTTTTCTGTTTTCTTTCTTTTTTTCTCTCCATCATCCCTCCCCACCCCTCCCTCCGTCCGTCTGTCTCTACAGTGAATGACTTCACGGTGATCCGTAAAAAGTTCAAGTGCCCCTACTGCAGTTTCTCTGCTATGCACCAGTGCATCCTAAAGAGGCACATGCGCTCCCACACCGGTGAGAGGCCCTACCCCTGTGAAATCTGTGGCAAGAAGTTCACCAGGAGGGAGCACATGAAGAGGCACACACTGGTGAGTGCAGCTATTTGACCACCAGTAGGGGGCAGTAAATCACACCTCAAACCAAAGCGTGAATTCAAAATTTGAAATTATGTCTTTCCGCCCAACAGGTCCACAGCAAAGACAAGAAGTATGTGTGTAAAGTGTGCAGCCGAGTCTTCATGTCAGCAGCCAGCGTTGGAATCAAACACGGCTCGCGTCGTCACGGCGTCTGTGCTGACTGCTCTGGCCGGGGCATGGCCGCGCTGCTGGACCACAACGGGGAGGTGGGAGGAGACATCTCTCCAGAGGAGGAGCTGTATCCAGGCGATCGTTTCCACGATGACCAGGCGGAGTGCGATGGTGACGGAGAGGGGGAGGAGGAGATGATGGTCGAAGGGGACGGGGAGATGATGGGAGAAGGGGAGGAGGAAGGAGGGAAGTGGAAGGACTCGGGGATGACGGCTGAGGCACATGGAGCACTGGACAATGAGAAGGAGGAGAGCGACTCCTCGGCACAGGAGGGGGAGCAGCAGAACGGGAGCGAGAGGGACTTCGCCTGGATCTCCTAGAATCTGTCAGGCTCCCGTTAGTGGTTCGTCGACCAATCTCTGAAGATCTCTTGCGATCTCTCGGGCAGAATCCTCTGCTCTCTTTACCCATTCGTCCCACCGTGGGCAGGCCTTCCTTTGAATGGAAATGCTGTAGGGTGATGCGCGACAATGATCTAAAACCATCACGAGTAACACACTCAAATGCACACACACACACACACACACACACACACACACACACACACACACACACACACACACACTTAGGCTATTCTCAACCTTGACTGCTGTGGTAGAAGAGTGGTCAAGAGATGGCTCGAGCGCAAGGCTTTTTCTGCTTACCTCCTTTACTTCTGATGCAGTGTTTTTGTGTTTCTTTTTCTTGAGGGTTCAGGCCAGAGTCCAGTAGTTTTCTACTCTGTCACAACAGCAATCAACGAGGACGCTGCCAAGGACACGGCCAGTGCTAGACTAGGCCTACAACTTTGTGTGTTTGCCATCACAATCACCATGGAAACCAAGCATCACTGACAGTGTAGGGAAATAGCCAGGATGGGGTGGGGGTGGGTTGGGTTGGGTGTCTTGGTCCCACGTCGGCTGTAATGTTTCTGGGGAAAGTGTCTCTCTACGAGTGAAGGGAGAGTCTAAATCTATTGCAAAGCTACATGTGTCAGAGGACTGGGCAGCCCGATGGCACATTGTTGATGCAGAGTCCTACTGCCACAGACTTGCACTTTAATGACAACTGACTCCTATCAAAGCCCTGAACCCGTGGTTTACATTTTTGATCTGATCTTTACTTACCTAAACAACTCGGTGACCGCACCTACCTTTAAGGATATACTTTATGTCCTCTTGACTGTTATCACGATATAGAAATCACTGAATCTTTGTGCAGATTGCTGTTTATATAGCCTATGCCTTTCAGTGGGGTCCTTAATCTTTTCTTAGTTTACCACACGGTCTCTATCAGTCCATTCCAACAAATACTGGAAGTTTGACTAATGTACATACGATTTTTGGAATTTAAAAGGGGAGTGAAGTGGGTGTGAGACAGAGAGAGATTGAAAGAGACTTTAACAGCGTCTGTAAGAGTTTAAAACCCTCTTAATACACAAAGTGGACACCAGCTTCTGCTTCCCTGTTTGGAAAATCAACACAAGCACACAGTGGATCCACATGACCTACACTATTAACTCTTTCTGTCTCTCTCGCTGTCTCTGGAGGTTGTGATGATAGGACCTGAGAGCCACGTCTCTCACACCTAAGGAGGAGCTGCCTTTGTTTAAAAACTGTTTTGTTTTTTTCTTTCTGTTTCTGTCTTGGTCAGTCATGTAATTCCAGTTTCTCAATACAGAATATGCAGACTCTTTCCATGATTTACCTTTCTTTTGGTGATATGTTTTCTCCGGCTTCGTAAGGTTAAAAGAAGAGGATCAAAATTGTGCTTGAAATTCCGAGTTTGATATTCGTAGAGAGTGTAATATTAATTTGTTTTGTTAAACAGCTATTTATTGAAAAACCTGTTTGTGGATTCCTAATTTTTGAGAAGTCATTCCCTCCTCTTTATCTGTGTGTGTGTGTGTGTGTGTGTGTGTGTGTGTGTGTGTGTGTGTGTGTGTGTGTGTGAGTGAGTGAGTGTGTGTGATGGGTGGAAAAGGATGGGTGTTTCTAGGCAAGAATGTTTGAGTGTCCTGTGTCCAAAAAAAAGTCTATATTGATTTCTTAAGATTATTTCCATGTTATTGACAATTCAAGTGAGGCAGATGACATGTCTTCTTATTATGATTATCAGAACTATGATTACTGTTGTTGATGTTACTATTATTAATTATTATTAAGTGCTGGATGCTAAGCTTTATTGTGTTCTTTTTTTGATATTTTATATCTTGTATAAGAAAAAAAAAAGCTTTTATACTTTGCCTTGTTGTGGACAGCAAGCCATGGGGCTTTTATCGACCTTTTCTTGTGCCAGTTTACGCTTTTTCTGTCGTATTTGCTTTTTTTTACCAAGGGGAAAAACAACTTCACTGTCAAACTTCTCTGTTAGATATTGATTGATTGAAACATATATTCAGCACACGCTTTTTGCATCACTAATGTACACTAATTGATTAATATCGAACCAAAAACAATCTAGTACCTTGTATACATGAAGTGCTTTTGTTTCACAGTCTGTGTGTGCAGGTGCTTTTTTGGATTTATTGTTGTGGTTAACAGTTTTGTTGTTGGGTTGTTTTTATTTTTGTCACTATTTGTCACAGTTTGAAAAAAGTGCACATGTTATGGTATTATTGTGAATATGAAGGGCTGTGTGAAAGGACCAGCTAGATTTCGAAGACCGCATCTTTAAAAGCAAGCTGATTAGATTTCTTTTCTAGTTTCTACTGTCTCACGTCTCGCATGACACACAATCAAGTAGGAACGCAGCATGCAGACCAAACGCTTGTCTCAGTCGGTAGAGTGTTGAGTCTACATGCTGTATTTCTATCTGCCAGTGTTTTACTGACTTGACTCTAGGTCATTTACATAAAGGGAAAGTGAGCACTGCAGCAGTAACTCTGGGAAACATTTTGTTGCCAGTGCTGGTTGCACACATCAGGCCTCTCTGCTACAGGTGCCATGGACTGCACTTCCCATGAACCCCCCACTGAGAAACTCTCAGTACGATGCGATTTGTGATGCTTTCTTCACGTCTGGCAACTGTCTTTATTTTCTTTGTATTATTTATTGTGTTTTGCTTTGACCCACTTATCAAATTGTTGTAATTTTTTGGATGAAAAAAAGGAGAAAGACAATAGGATTTTTATGAATGTCAATGGTGGGTGTGGAAGGAGCCCATGATCGGTGACAAATCTCTGTCCTGTGGTGCCGTTGTGGCCACTGAGAGACATCTGGATGTATGTGTGACTCCCCAGCCCTGTGCTCTTCTCACGACCTGTACTGTATGTCTTCTTCCTCATACTGGGTTGTACTTCAGGAAAACGTCTGCCATCAACCCCTCAATATGTGCCTCAATGACATTTCACCCGTGTGCTTGTGAGAGTGTTTGTTTCCGAGAGATGTGTTTGTGTCGATGGATAGAGATTACTAAAATGCGACCGATCAGATTAGAGGTGCAAAATGTTTTTGAGGATAAAACTTCAAAGAGACAAATCATGATGGGCGACTAGATTCTCCTTCTCACCGTGTGTTGATGACCTTTTGTGCCCTGATTCTGTGGTCTTAACTGCATGCCTGTGCTCATTTTGTCATACCAAAGCAACGTCTTCGGCATCTGCACACAACTGTCTCATTCCACACGATGCAAAACTGGAACTGTTTGCTCTATTGCAGATGAATATGGGTATTCTTAGACGTGTACAAATTGCAATCCTCATTTAGCCTGTATAGCTTGATTCACACGTGCAAATCATGAAGCCATAGATATGGGTATATCTATATTATACTATATTTCAAAATTGGCGCTTTTTACTTTAGATTTTGTTCTTCTACTAAGAGTGATGTGTGTATACCTTCATATATATGAATTTATATTACTATTATATATTATTTATTTTCTCTCAAGTTTCAGAGGGTCTTTAATTTGTAAAAGGTCACACTTGAAGCTTGAGGTTTGTTTATTTTCATTGGGAATATTGTTCAATATGATACTGACTTTATATTGATGATTATCATAAACCTGTGTTTGTAACAAAATGTGTTAAATAATCAAAAAAAAAAAACCTGTCCTGTTTTTACACCTGTTTTGTTTTGGGCAGATTTAAGTGCTCTTGTGCAGATATTTTTTGGTTGATAGTACTGATCACAAAACATTTTTACAGCCAACCATGAGCCTCCTGTTTTGATGTTGGGGCTGGCCCATCGGCCGTTCAAGCCTCTTTCTAACTTCATGTTTAGTGGAAGAATTAGCTTGACTATTATTTGCAAAAACCAATCAGTCTCAATAAATTTTGAAATTGCTGCTGTAAAGAAGTGACCAATGCGTGCTGTGCCTTTTTTCTTTTATGTGTGTTGGTGGAGGGTTGATGGGACAAGTGTTGTCATAACCACATGCCGTCCACAAGGGGGCAGAGCAGACAAGTCAAAGAAAGAAGACACAAAGGAATGAACTCTGTGTTTTGATCTTACATTGCCACATTTCCTTCTTTGGATGATTTGTCATTACAAACATCTCCTGCAGTCATTTATCCACAGAGATTCTTATTCATCTATATATATATACACAAGACAAATAAAGAATCTGATGGCAGACTTCTTCCATTCAGATTTATTTTCTTTCCATCACATTACATCACATAGATCACATTATCAGCATCATACATGGTCATCCATCTTTTCAAGCACTAGTCATAGGCTTGACATTCACACAAATACTCCTTGAGTGCACCACTCCTCAGAAAGTGCTTCCTCCATGTGCGTGGGACTGCTGATGAAGACCAGAGGCCGAGCCCACACACAGGAGGAATCTTGCCCTCCAGTAGAAGACCCGAGGCTGATGTCACGTGTGTGTGTGTGTGTCAGGCTGCAACATCACTCTTACATTAAGAGGAAAACAAACTTACATCAGCCTTGGGTTATCAGTTACTGAAGGGGGAAATCTAACACATAAAACCCTTCAGTGTTGTATCTCCTAACACAAAAAGAACAGGGAAAAAATGAGCGATGCTAGACATGCAAAACAACCTCAAACTCAACCAGACAGTCAATCAATCAATCAATCAATCAATCAATCAATGGGAAAACAAAAAAGAAAGCGAAAGTCAGTTTTCACACCAGCCAGTGTCAGGCTCAGTAAAAACACAAGAGGAGAAAGAAAATGGTCATCTGACAGACAGAGGGCGTAAGCCTGGACAAACACGAGCACGATAGAAGAAGCAGAGATTTGAGCGGAGCTGCCATTGCAATGCATTACATTACATTTGATTTGATTTGGAAGGAGATCTATTGGCTTTGCTGCTGCTGGTTTACACACAAATGAAAACTGACATTCAAAAAAGCAGCACATATATTTTGACAAGTGTGGAAAAAAAAAGAAAGCTTTTTTTGATGCACATTTCAAGGGTTTAGTTTAGCTTAATATACTGGGTAAAGGCTTGGGTAGGACCACAGTAAAAGCTGGGTAGGACCGGAAGTGAAAAAGGACGAGGTGATCAGAGAAGAATCACTGTAGTGAAAAGGAAGAGGGGAAGGATATGTCTATTAGGAAACAAGTGGAAGACACTAAAAAGCGTGCTGTCTGTTGGAATGTGCAGGGCAGGATAAAGATCCCCACAAGGTTCAAATTTCCATCGTGACCGAAGGTTGAAGATTATCCTGCCTAACAACAACTTAACATCACAACCACCAACAACATCCACGACAACTATAACCACACAACCACAAAAAATAATGATTTGGCGGGGAGAAAGACAAAAGACGAACAGCAACAGTGTGAGCAGGTAGGCCAGATGTCACCAAAAGCTCAAGTTAGTTCTTGTTCCATTATAAAGCATCTCATTGCACAAAGTAAGATAGTGAAGCAATACTGCATGGTTGTGGTATTCGATATGACATAATAGCAGTGTGGCGACAGCTGTCTGTGGGTGTTAAAAGATTTGGATAGCAAAATCAGGATGCGCCACAGGTTCACTACAGGCGGTAGAAACTAGCCAGCAAATATAACAACAACAAAAAAAAGACTTTTGTTTTTTTTTAGGTTTTACATTCAACATGTTTTGTTTTTCTCCCCTTTGCCTCTAAGCTACAATATACATCGAATCTTTACGTGTTATGTTCACTATAGCTTCTCAATCGACTTTTTTTTGAAAAAAAGAAAGAAATATTCTGAGCAACTATACTGTAAAAAAAAAAAAAGCTTACTTTTCATATAACAAGATACAACAACAATATATGAAAAAGCCTCATGGTTCTCTTTATGTTGCATATGTACAAGAAAGCCCTGAAACTGCAAATCCATCTATATCGTCACTGCGCGTCTTGTGTCTGCTTTCCATCAACTGTAAATCTCCAGTTTCCCTGCACACCCATTAACAGTCTACTTCAATCTCCATCCCTCATTTTCTAGGAGAAAGTTGTAATTGTTGATCTATTTTGCAAAACAAAACAAACAAACAAAAAAACACCCATAAAGTTCTATTGCCCAAGATCTGTGCACAACAGCAACTCTGTACCCACAGTTCTTTCTGGTCATAATGACACAAGCTGCGCTCACTGAGCCAAGCGCTTAATGATACGGTTCGGGCCTTGGTCACAGGCCACTTTAGTGCAACTCGAAAAAAAAAGGTGGAATAGTGGCCGGCAACCACAGGAACATGTTAGCTTAACTTAGCGCGCTAACAGTCCCATCCACTGCCAGCAAAAGCATCGGCCTCTAACCCTGCTGGTGGAATCTGAAAGTGCTTACACTGAGGATGGAGAGAGACCTGATGGGTTGCAATTGACACTCTATCAACGACCAAAAAACCAGAGATAACAGAATTAAAAGTGGTATCCAGCACTAATAGCCTATCTACACAGTTACTACCTTAGCTCAGTAAAAGGTCAATAAGAAGGAACCTGTTTTTATTCAAGTCAAGGAAGCACAAAGATGAGCTTTGCGGATACATGTGTGTAAGTATTGTGAAAAAAAACTCCAGGCAATAAAACACTGTAAGAGCATCTGTTATCAAGACGATAATGTGTAGCCACTGACTGAGACCAGTGTTTTCCCATCACTGAGACAAGGCAGGTGCTGCTTTCGGCCCTTGGCACTCCTCCAAGGAAAGGCAAAGTGACTGACTACCTAAGTACCACACTGTACATCCCAGTACCACACTTCTGAAACAGCCAGCACCACTATGTTTAGTACAATAAATCTGACACAGAGCAAGACATTACACTGTCAAGATCACCTGCTAATAATGGGGGACCCCAGAGGTACAGGACCCCTATCCCTGACACCCCATTTATTCCATCAGGCAGTGACGACATCCCTCTCACCAGCTTGGAAAAAAAAGAAAAGAAAATCCTTTCACTTCAAAATTTGTTTATATAAAAATGTCCATGTAAAAAACAAGTCTTTGCGCAGTGCAACGTAGTGCAATTTCATTAGGTCAGTATACCTTTTCCTTTTTTTATGTTCTTTTCATTGGCACTTTGTGAAGTTTCTGACCCGAAGATGCCTGCAGAGACCCCTCTCACAAGCTGAGAGATAGGGAGGCCTCTAGCTTATCTGGGGTGCCACTGGAATAAACGATTTACAGGCAGGATCATTCATTTTCAAAACAAAATGGTGGTTTTTAACGGTAACTGAATGAGATATTATGAACTACTATTACGGCTAACACGTGTGCTTAATGTGTGTTTTTTGCCCATTGACTTCAAGCCACCAATTAACAGTCAAACATCTGCTTCCCAGCTTTCATGGAGAAGTGAGGAACGTGGTATCAGCCGACAGCAGACAGCACGAGTGACCCTGTGGCGACAGAGGACAGCACAGGTGTTTCTATGGCGACAGAGGTCTGAAGTCGTACTGTACCTCCGTCAGGGAGTCTGCTCGAATGCTCGACGGCCTGCTCATATAGGAGAGGAAAGGCACTGTGTTTGTGTGTGTTAGTCATACGTTGCTATGGTGATCAGGTCAGGTCAGTGTCAGGAGCGCTTTAGAGAGCAGAGGACACACAGCAGAATCTACATTCAAAAAGCTGCTAATGAACAGCACAAGGGTGAATCTCTTCAAAAAAATATACATCCACTGTCATGACTCCGCCTCTGAGAGAAGATCAGAAAAATACCTGTTCAAGTGCTGTTGTTTTTTGGGGTTTTTTCATGTGAAGCTTTTCCTTATCCAAATTCAGGGTCTAAGGATGCCACATGTTGTAGAGATTGTGAAGCTCTTTGAGGCCAATTTGTGTTTTGGGCTGTATACATAAATAAATGAACTTGACTATGGTTTATGGGAAGCAGGTTATCATATTGAAAAGATCAGTATTGCCTTTTATCACAGTCATTTAAATCTAAAAATGTACTGAGTCGACTGAGTAAGTTAACAGCGTTATTAATGAGGCGAAAGATAAAAAAGTTAAACTCCTCTGGGGATCTCTGAATACAGGAATTACTTTAAAATGTTCTTAACTGTGACTACTCCTGTGTAATTCTGTCTTCTACTTTCATTACCAAGTCGTCCAATAAGTCCTAGTTGACTTATTTCACTGTATTTGTCTTATGTACACCTGTACAACACACCTGTGTTGCAGGGGAGCATCATCAAAATAAAATAAAATTAAAATTCAAGTTTCTCTGTAAGAGTAAATGCTTGTAAGGTGAGCACTGTCATTTTTTCTTTCCTTGTTGTTTATCTTGGATAATTACAAGAAATACAAAACAGGAAACAAAAATGGGCTTTAAAATTAAAAGGGTGCTATTTTCTTAAATTGGCCAGTATTGCTGAAAATGTTTGTTTTTTTAAATATGTGTGAAAGGGATATATCAAAAAAGTACAATTTCTAACTATCTAAAAACCTACCACCGCAGGCCTGCCATTTAGTATTACAGGCCTGTTCTAAAAAAGTAAAACCCTACTTTGGTGAAACATTTTAAAACTTTTGCTCCACTTCCATATCAATCAGTATGCGCCGCTTCTCTGCACTGAATTGATTTGATTCTCACTTTTCATTTTCAAATGTTATACCCGAGTGAAAGATCATACTAAAGGGTTAAACACAACATCTACTAAAAACAGGAAACGTCTTGGTTCCTATGAAGTAAGGTCTGGTATCTACACATGTTGCAATGCTGGTTAATGATAGTTATTCCAAAGACTTAAGATGGGGTAACCTCTCCGTTTCAAACTGTAAGAAATGAATTAGACTGCCTGACTTGTTATCAGGTAGTGATTGTTGGGTTACAATCTCTATGTTATTCACCTACACACACAATTTACATCAGTCAGGCAGTAAGTTAAAGTTTCAAAGGGCAGGCATCATTCGAGTATCATTCATTGTGGTAAACAATCTTTAAGAACATCGGCTGTCAAAGGAAAAAAAAAAACTGAGCGTCAACTCAGCTTAATAACAATGACAACCACAAAGCAAGAAAGACAATATTAAATGCTCTAATTCTGCTGATTGCACAGTGCAACTGCTAGTTGCTTCAGCAAGTCACTGCTGAAAATAAACTCTACATAAGAAATAGATATCCACTCTCTCAGGCATGCACTGTGGTTACAGTGATACTCTAAAAGATGACTTATTTCTTCAAGGTGCATATCTCTTGGGTACAAGAACAGAGAGGAAGAGAGTGGGAAATATGTTTCATATATTGTGTACATCTTTCAAAAAATATTTTGGGAAGTCAAAAGGAAACTTTTTGTACCACTTGGTGAGGGGTTTTGTGCATCTTTGCTAAATTACCAGAAGTATAGCTGGCTGTAATGAATTTGCTTAATGAACAGGTAGTTCATTTCATTGGACAATATGAACTTCAACATACAGTTGATATCCAGTAAGGCTGCAGAAAACACTGATGCTAGAGTCGGGATTGAGATTACACCTAAACTGTTGGTTGTAAGTGAGCCTGCTATTTTGCCTTTGGTAGGTTTGAAGTCCCTTAAACAGTGACAATGAAAAACAGATATGCTACAGAGGTCTTACCGAGCAAATCTGGTGGTAACCCTTGAGCCTCCAAACAGAGTCATGATCCACCCCATAAACAGCAGATTACATGATGATCCTATAGTGAACAACAGAGTATACCAAAAAAGCTTATCTGTAGTCTTTGAACATTGCCTTGTGAAAAATGGCAAGTGAACAACAAAAAATCAAATCAGAAGCTTCAGAATCCAATTTAAATGTTATTTGTTTCCTCATTCATCAACAGAGCGAAAATGTTTCAGTCTTAGAAAAAGTCTCCAAACCTGCATAAAGTTCTTTTTTTTGTGTGTGTTTGTTTGTTTTTCCCTACCAATTTTATTTTCTCTTTGTGTTTGGAAACGGAAAAAGAGAGAAGGCGAACCCCCTGCTGGGCTGGAGGAAGCAGCACTGAGAGCTCCGTCGTGAAGAAATCTCCCCCATGTCTCCTCAGTGGAAGAATCCACCTAGCTGTCACTCCCCGAGTGAGGAAGAGCTCATCTCACGGACACGGGAAGGGGACTGGATTAGTCGGTGAATCTCTGACAGGCTTTTTTCCAGCGACAGGCTGTGCACCACATGTCTCTCTTCTCCATGCCGTACACCTTTCGGCACTTCTTCGCCTCCCCACGGGGTTTCCTTGGTAACAGCAGATGTGACAGCATAAGGACATGCACACAGACATCCAGACGCCCACACGGGCATAAAAACATACATATATGTGCAATGCGCTCTAAGGCACATAAATGTGTACATGCGCATGCTGGGTTGGGCGCACATACACATGCACCCACACACACACACACACACAAGAACAAGTCAATATAAATGTTCCAAACAGAGAAGCCATCTTTGGAGAGGTCAATGATTTGACAACTGCAATTGTTCTTTTTTTATGTGATCTGATGTGCATAGTGTCCTTGTGGTTTGTTCCAACATTACAACAAGTGTCTCCATGTCCTTATTTTACATTTCATCAACAATAAACTTAGCACACTGCTAGAAATGCTGATTATTACTCTCTTTAAAATAAATAAAGGATTGGGGTAATTTATACTTATAATGCACCCAACCTGCATCACTGTGGGATTAACTGATGCTGAGTGAATTTATTTTTTGCATTAAAAATACATCAGCCACAGAATTTGATGGCCTCTAACTAGTTTAAACGCATGACCACTTCAGGGCTGCAACTAATGATTATTTTCATTATCAGTCCTACCGGTATTCTCTAATTAGTGAAAAATGCACCTTGCAATTTCCCAGTCCAAAGTGACATTTAGAAATGAATTAATTTGTGCTGACCAGTAGTCCAAAATGCACAGATATTCTGTTTACTATCATTGAGAACCAAGAAAAGTAGCAACTCTTCACATTTGAGAAGCTGGAACCAGTAAATGTTTGGCATTTTTGTTTGAAAAATGACTCAAATGATTAATCGATTATCAAAATAGTTGCTGATTAATTTTCTGTTGATTAAGCAATCGTCTCAGCCCCAGACCACTTACAAGTCATTACAGTAGATGCTTCTAATTTGCATGAACTCCACTCATACTACAACCATAGTCACAAAGGGAAAGCAGCTGATTTCAAGTGACCGCGATATGGAAGACAAAGGAACAAAGAAGAATAAAGAAAGGAAGATAAAATGGTTTTATCTTAAACCCAGTCCTATAATTGTGAATCACTAGAGATAGATTAAGATTAATTTAACACTCCTTACACAATCACACACACACACACACACACACACACACACACATGCACGCTGCTGCATACCTAGTTCCTGGTGTTGATTTAGGTGCCGGCGTTATTAAAGCATGGTTCTTGTTAACAGTGGTGTGTGTGCTGGCTGCCGGCTGCCGCTTTTCACCGATGCTAACCGTCCGGACATGAGCCACGGGCCCCTGCAAAAGTGGAAAGGCATCATAAGTGCATTGTTCAATATTATACTGACGCAGTGTAGCTCAACTCAATACTATATTCTACACAACCATGACAGATATACAAAAAAGATACAACATTAATTCTGTCCCAGAATAAAGTTAAAAAGTGAAAAGCTTGGCTCAATAACCAGTACATGTGTTTAAATCTGCATCAAAACATTTAATTTGGTTAAAGCAGGAACGTCTGTAAATCAGTCTGCTTTTGGGTAGTCAAATAGGCAGTAAAAAAAATGCTTTATTTGGAAAACACTGTTTTTGAAGAAAAAATACATATATTTATGTAGTTTGAAATCTGATATTCGAGAAAATATAAGGAGTCACTAACTTTGTCAATTCTTTCACTGTTTTTTTTTGTTGTTTTTTTACATTTTCACTGAACTGCACCGTAAATGTGTCCTATGGTGTGACATAAAATAAATTAGGAAAAAAATCTTCAGTGATATACAAATAGCAAGACAGATATTTATCTTCATTATTAGACATTTATTTTTATATAGTATTTAATATGAAATTATGAATAACACTATTTTTTCCCCATGACTTGTTGGACTTCAATAAATGCGAGTCAAACTTTGCTGCCATCCATTCAAAACTGGTGAAAATTATACCAATTTAAGACAAGTGATGATTATATCGCCCCTAATGCAGTACTCCACCTGTCTTGAACAGTTTTTTTAAAGATATTTCAAGATAAAAATTCTTTATGTCTCAAACAAAAGAGTGAAGTATCACATTTTATACTTATTTTCCTGACTTTATAACTGTACAAAATTTCTCCAAAATCAGCAGAAAATATTTTAACCAATATAATTATTGCATATGGTCAAAAAAAAGTATAAAAAGAAGTTAAACAAATCTTATTTAATTATTTTAAATGTTTCTATTTGAGACCTTGTCCTCTAGTGTCACACAGGTGTCACACAGGTGTCACACAGGTGTCACACTGGTAAACATTTCTGTCACCAAAGGATGTTTCTGCCTTTTTGGGACCTTGCTATTCCTAGCTAACCATGTCATTAGCAGTTAGACACTTAGACACTTATGCATAATTATCCATAATTATGTAGTTTAACATACAGTTTTTAATTAAAAAATATAATTTAGGGGTGTCACACCAAAGGTCAAAAAAAGTTACATTTTTGAACAATTTTGAGACATAATCTTACCATGTGCATATGCCATGGGCTTCACAGGGGGCTTCAGTAAGATGACACTGAATGGGGTCCTTCAACTAAATAAAGTTGTCTGTGGAATTGCCCGATTTAAAATCAAAATACGGTGTCACACCAGAGTGACAAAATGTATCAAGTTCCTACGCTTTAAGAAATATATGGATGAAAAAAATGATTGCTATTTACTAAAATAGACACTTGTAAAATTATGCCTGAGGTATTTATCAACATTTTTATGCTTTTATTTTTAATTTATATAAGTTGTACTTTATTGAACTATGCTTGAGACAGTCACAGCATAGGACAATTTTGACATTTGGCTCAAAAATGTAAAAAATCTGACAACAAAGCAGACAACAGGTCCATGTAAAACAAAGAAATATTTAACCATTTACTGCATTTTAAACAATGAAAATACTAATTATATTCATTTTTATCTTGTGTGACAGTGAAAATGCGATGTCACGTCAACAACCCTTTTTTCAATAAATTCATATGAGTGACTCTTACAGTAACTGTTATCCACAGCTGCTTTATACTGCATGAAAAGCTTCTCTTTCAGTTCATTAAATCCCTGCAGCCATCTGAAGGCAGCAGGACATATGTTGACAAATCGGCAGCCTCTGATTTAAAAAGAGCCGCGCCAGAGTGCAGTGCCATTACGCACGGCAGTCCACTGTGTTTACCTCGATTAAATGACATGCAAATGACACCAGGCTGTTACACAATAACCCCACACACCTGTGCACACATCAGACTAGGCAGAATACTGGAGCTCATTGATCCTGTGCATCACAGCCTCTTTTCCAACTTAAATAATTCAGCTGTTCATGTTTTATTCTTGATGCATTACGAAGCTGCTGTGTCACATTTTAACATATGTGGTAACCATTTACAATGTGAAATACAGTAGAATTATGACAGAAATAGCATTTGATTGATGCAATCATATAAACATCTTCACCAAACTAGTTTTTATTATTTGCTTGTATAATAATTTCACTAATTAACTGTTAAAAAACCTGCACCATCTGCAGATTTGTGCTCCTGTGTGTTTACATTGTGCTGCTCTGCACCATCCAGACAAAAACATGATTTCCTGGAGAAGCCGATTGTTCGTTTGTTGAGCTATTGTCGTCATGCTGTTGTCACTGCAATTGGCACAGCTGTTTCAGAGCGATTGAGACCAGTGACGTTTTTTGGCCCAAGGGGTTAACGGCCCAGAGACAGCCTCAGTAACAGTTGTGTACAAGTTAAGGATCAGTGTTGTTTGTGTTGTGGTCTCAGTGCAGCTCTAAATAAAGTCAACACTTTATTCTTTCTACTGGCAGAATTAACAAGAGCCACACCTTGTGGAGCGCAGCTGTACTGTGCAACTTCTATAAGCTTCCTATGTCATCAGGAGACAGGCATCACAATTACACGGTTGACATCCAATTTTGCATTGCTGTAGCTCCTGATGGCACAAGCTGCATTAATACTCTGTGTGTTTCAGATGATAGCACATGTATGGCTGAAAGTTTTCTGCAACACAATCGCGGAGGAACAGAGGAACAAGTTACTGGAGTGGACTAAAAACCTAAAATACCTGCTGTAGGTGCCATCCTGGGCTATAATCTAAATTGTTTTTGTCTATATAAGGCTTGTTTTTTGTTTTAAATGTTGAGAGATCAGTCTGCACTATCTTGATGCAATCCTTTCTGGTCTGCCAAAAAGAAAAAAAGCCACGGTTCAAAATCATTCCATTATAAAATTCACTGGGAGAGCTCACGTTACATAATTCTGTGTCCCTGCAGTGTTTGCCTGTCAGTTTTATTATTGATTTTAAGATCCTTTTATTGGTTTGTAAATCTTGAAACAGAGGACCTCTGATCTGCTTTTAAGATACAATGCCCCCTAGATCTCTGAGGTCCTTTGACTGTCTCCTGGCTGTCCCACGAGCCCAGACTCTGATTCACAGCAGTGCTGCCTTCAGCCATTATGGCCCCGGCTTTTGTGAGAGCCTGCTAGAGGCCCTGAGGATGTCACAGAGTGCATTGAGTGTATTGTTGTTGCAGTTTGATTGTTTTTAATCCTAATCTTTCATTTTTATTTCCATTAAATTGCATAAATCTTACATAAATAGCAATGAAACACATACAATATGATGTTGGTAGCATATTTAATGTTGCACCTGCATGCACATTTGGTTTTATGTGTTTTTATCTTGATTATATGTTAAGCACTTTGAATGAATTGTGCTATCTAAAGAAAGACTGATGCCTCTGTATACAAAAAGATGTTTTAAGAAGCAGGGAGAGCGAAATAACACTGACAAAAAGCTACAAAAAAATGGCAACAAGCGGAAACAGCAGGAGATAAGTTCAGATTAAGATAAAAAGGCGTGAGACAAAGCCTCACTCACCGAGACGCCTTTGAAAATGACAGGAGGGGACTGCCACGACACACTGATGCCATTTCCAGTCCCAATTCCAGGCCCGGTGCCATTACCATTGCCTAACCCAGCCAGCTCAGGACCCACTGGGATACTCATTGGAGCAGTGGCCTGGAACATGGACAACCACCCCGCCATAGCCAGGAGAGGACACGACAGAAAGGAGGAGGGACAGGAAAAGTGCAGATAGCAAAAAAGGGGACGAGAATACAGAAAAAAAAATCATATAAGGAGTAGGGAAGGCATTTCTCCACCTCTTCATCTGAAATGTGCCATCATATCAACTCTGATCAAGTGCTCACCACACAAATCTTGTATTTTACATAAACAGAAAATGTAAGAGTTCTACGATTGTAGTTAAACAATACTGGAAGGATATAACAGCATAAAGAGTAGCAGAGAGAATATGAAGTTAGTAGTATTGAATAGAAGTGTATGAGTACAGCACAATATAGAGAAAATTGAATGAGAAGAAGTCATTGTAATTTCACTATGTATGTATACTGTAAGTCTATTTTTATGTGCATTTTGTGTTGTCATGGCAACTGAAAGTTCAATACTACCTCAAACCACTGCGAAGGACTGAATTCAATATTGAATATTTTACAGATTTATACTTTAACCGAATGTGTTCTTCCAGCTGAAACCATTTCATTTTACCTCCAAGGGCATAAAAGTGAGGAGTGCACATGAATGTGTTCAGTCAGAGGAAGAAAGAGAAGAAGAACAAGGACAAGGAGACGAGGAGGGGGGAGGCATGGATACCCAAAGTTGCAACAAAGCAATTCAAATAAAGTGCGAGCAGGAACGTAAGCGTAATTAAATCTCCTTTCGGACAAAAAAATATTCTGACTTCATTCTTCGTGTGAACTTGAACCTAATGTTAATATTTGCAAGAATGTTTTTTTCCCTTTCTCTTCCTGATATAAACTCCCACATTGGTGTAGGAGTTAAATAATCCACCACGACCCCAGAGCTTTTTTTTTTTCACACCGATCTCAAAAACTGCCTCTGCAGATTCCATATGAGATCTGAAACTTTGTGGCTTGGTAACATACCGACTGCTTAATGTTTTGTCTTGTTTTCAGTGACATTGGAGTAGCATCAATTTTCAGAAATGAAATTTAGTAATGTGTGTGCGTGTGTGTGAGAACTACCTGGTAGGCGTGGTCAGTGCGGATGTGGCAGAGCGTGGAGGGAGCTGACTGACTGAGCAGTGTTGGGGCGTGGCTCTGCAAACCGTTCATATTGATGTGTTCGGAGTGAGGGACATCGGCGAGCGGTGGAGGGAAGATGGGCGGAGGACCGGCCGTGGTGGGGGAGGTGGGTGTGAGGCTGGACAAGCCCTCTGTCAGGCTGTCCATGTTGACCTCGATCTCTGAGTAGTAAAAGTCCTCCTCTCCATCGCTGTAGTCCGAGTCATTGTTTCGCCTGCAGGAGAGGAACGGCAACTATTCAGAAACTCTTCTGGCTATCCCTAAATAAAGGTTATTTTACCATAATTTTCAATTTCAGTTTAGCTTTGAAGTGATAATAAACAACATTGGACATCTCAAAGTTTGGGTCAAGCAGCTTTTGAAGACACACCTGATTCAATGCTAATTGTGCTGACCACAGCAGCTTTATTGATGCACAGCGTTACACTTGTGTTGGCCACGCATGATATTAATGCTAGGTAATATAAACTGATCTTTTGGGCATCTCTCTCTTCAATATCTCTGATCACATCTTTATGCAGACAGTACAGGTGTATTTTAAGTCAGTTTTTCCTTTTCATTTCCACTCACTTCTCTCTCATCTGCAACCACTAATGGACATTCCTCTGAGGCACATTAGCCTAAAGACTGTTGCCTGTGCCAGAGGTTGGTTGAGTAGGCCTCCGATATATTGCCATTGCCATCTAGAACATTATCTTCATGCTGTTAGACACTGACATTTCTCTGGAAATGAAGCAGAAAACATTTCCGTGTACTAAAAAAATACTAATAAATAAAAGTTTCAAAATTTCAAATTGTGGATTATTTGTGGATAGTTTTAATCTTAGTTCAGTATTCAGTATCGTTTTGGAAAATGGTTTTAGATTTGATTTTATGTTCCATTTTCCTAACGTACCACTGATATCCATAAACATAAACACAGAATATATGACCAAAAAAAAAAAGTGCAAGAAGTGGTTCCTCTTCCCAGCAGCAGAGGGCAGTAAAAGCCAGTGTGCTGCAATGACAATAACTGTGAGGCATGAGGTTAAACTAATGCATGGAGTAACAGTAAAAAATTATAAAATTACTATTATTACAATACCATCTATGCAAACTCAAAGATATTACTGCTTTGTATTTCACTGGGTGACAAATGTATAATTATTTTTATACATATTTTGTATCTCAAGTGTACCTGCTGCATTAGTTAAAAGCATGAATTTACTGCTGTATTATAAACCTCTCCCATTTTTAATAAATTGCACCACATATGATGATACATTGTACATTTATATCATATTCAGTCATCTTTTAAGCATTGTGATACAAAAGTATATGCGCTGTTGTTGTTGGTAAGGACTGAGAAATGTTAATAGTTCCATTCCATTCAAGACAGATGTGTGTCACTATTCTTGTCTTACAGCATTATTTAAATCACAAAGTTTAACACTACTACCCTGAAGCTGCAGAGAAAGGATTACTTAAGTGACACCTACACAGTAAATGTCTTTATTACTGCCTGGTGGCGGTGCATGTGTGTGTGGGTGTGTGTAGTGGTTCAGCTAAGACAAAAACTGTGGCTAAGTGCATAATACACACAACTAGGCAGCATACGCGACTTTATGCAGAAAAGGCTTAGGGAGTGAACCTAAAATATTCTGATTTCAATTTCAGTTTTTTTTTTTTACATTTCACTATAAGAGAAACCCGTTAATGGGACTGCTGAAACCCAGGAGACTGGGTGTGTGTGTGTGTGTGTGTGTGTGCGTGTGTGTGTGTGTGTGTGTGCGTTCAGTTTTCCTGTCATGATTAGCAACTCACCCCAGGTGGATGGTGCGGACGTGTCGCTGGATCCCTGAGGAGGTGCTGAGGACCTTTTCACAGTTCTTCCACAAGCACTTGAACATCACCTTCATGGAGTTCTGAAAGAGACGTTCACCGCAGAACCAACACGAGTCAGGAGACAGCTGATCCGGACAACCTTTAAAAGTCACTTTGAACACAACATAGTGTCTCACAGAAACAGTGTCACAAAACTTAAACAAACAAATAAATCAGGAAGTAACTGATGGGATGACATGATCTTTGATATCTGTGTATCTATGCCATTTTATATATCTTTAGTTTATTTATTCAGTAATTTTAAAACCCTTGTTGTGAATCATTTTCTTAACAATGGACAACACCAGCTGTCAATGATGGTAGAAACAGTGATAAAACTACATATATATGTAGAACCAAATAACATATATTACATATTTATCTGCAGAACACTGATATGAAGTATTTCATGGGAAATAGAGGTTTATGCTGCATGTATTGTCACGTTCCTCTGTGTGGATCCCATCGGCAGCCCCAAAAGAAAGGCCTTCGTGGGAGACTGAGTGCCACTCTACAAGGGGCCAAACACTACACCTCATTAGAGAGCTATTACAGCACCAAGCCTATAAAAATAGAAACCCAATATGTGACAAGTTCAGACACATACAGAGTAAAAGAGAAAGAGAGAGACAGAAAAAGACACGGACAGAGAGGGGACAATGAAACGTACCTCTTCTGTCTACCTCACAGTACTTTCATGTTCACTGACAGATTGATCAGCAGAATAAATGTTGATCTTTTCCTGCTATCTGTGCATGTTGTGGGCTGAGGGTGAAGAGCTATCTTACTGGAAATAGTCTGGTGTTAGGGTGCAGAGCCTGGGGGTTCCCCCCTAACATACAAGGCCTCTCACAAAAATACAGTATGTGTATGTATACACTTAATATACATACACATACTTCCTCATGTATACATAAGACAGGTACACAATGTGTGAAAACCACGCACTGACCTCTTTTTAACCTCTGATCATCAAAAGTAGCATTTGTAAATGCTTTTCATATCTGATCCTCCACAAATCTAATTTCACGTTAAACCCAAGATAACTCTCCTTGGTTCACGAGCAAGCCGTGGTGGCCGATGGTGTGGCTGTTTTTGTTTCAATTCATTTTCTCTTTCGCATATCAGGGGCTGGCAGCTGTCCAGTGAGCAGGCAGGGACCTGCATCACTGCTAATGAAAGAGAGTGGGTGTGTACTCTCATTACCTCTCAACAGCCTCTGGTGAAAGAAGGGCAAGAAAAGAAGGGCAAGAAAAGAAGGGCAAGAAAAGAAGGGAGGGAGGGAGGGAGGAGGAAAGACAGAAAGAGGAAAACTGAGCGAGAGTAGAACAGATTTTTATCAATGGTTATGTTAACTCTCTCCTACACTACTAATCCTCTAAACTATTTCTCATTGACTGCCCCGCCCTTTCATTCTAGTCAACAGCAACGTGCCATTAAACTGCTCAAGTGGTGCTGGCTATATGCACGTTCCCTACCATGCTGTTTAGGGACATCCCTCCTAATAAACACAGCAAAGCTAGTCTTTAATCCCACAAACAATCACAAATCACTTAATTCCCTAAGCGTTTTTCTTGCATCTTAACACTGTTACAGTAAGACTGGTGATTGCCATGTTTAATAATCCTCTTAACCCACTGCCTGCACAAAATCAAACAGCCTGCAATCCGAGGGGCAGCTGCTCATAGAAGGTTTGGACCTCTGGGGCTGGCGTCAGCTATATGGCAACAACTTGTGGGTCTATACTCCTCCCAGTGTCATCCTCCTTCATTTCCTGTCTGCTTATCTATGGTATAGCATTGGTCTCTGGCAGCATCGTCCTTGGAGCCTTTATGGTTTCACACATTCGGCAGCTCAATAATCTTCACAGCTCCCCACTCCAGGGAGGTTGAATTGCAAACTCCCACATATTGTACAGTATATGAGCTCTCCTCTGTCACTGTATAGCTAGAGGAAAACATTGAGATTAATTTCTCCTCCTGTTGCTACCTTCGTTAAGCATCAGTTCTCCTCTCCTCCTCTATACCCTTTGAGCCTGACTGTCCTCATTTTTATGCATCCCTTAAACCTTTTGTTACTTCCTGCTATTCATCACTCCCCTCTCCGTCATTCCTATTAAACCTTCTACCTCTCCCTGTTAAAAGAATAAAAAGGGGCTGGAAAGCTTCTTGACAGTGAAAACACTTGAACCACAAAACCACAAGCAACTGTGTCAAGCAACTAGCGGAGTCAAGGAAATGTACTGACTGTGGATGACTACTTATTTTTTAGAGTTTAATTTATTATGATGATAATGATGATGATATGATGATACATAGTTCGCTTATTAGATGTGTGTTAAACATAATCTGATTTATAATCTGATGTGTGTTCTGATCTGCTCCTTTACCATAATCATTTCCCTTAGCACTTCCGCAGATATTTCACAATAAAAGCCTTCCTGCTGTTCAGGGGTCATAGTCAACTCTTCAGCCAAAACTAGCCAAAAATATACTTAACACACTGAGCAAAATGACACAGGTATTACACCGACTTGTAATGCCTTACTGCAAGTATCGATAATCAAATTCAGAAAAAAGATAAATATAACATGTTGCGTTCATAGCATGTTGGATTTACAATAATCAGGAGCTGTTGACTGGGAATTGTTTAAATTAGCTTAGTATGGGATATTACAAGCAGAAAATATGAAAAATATGAAAAATTCCCTGTAATGGGATATGATGTTAAACATGTATATAAACTCTTTTATTCTGATTCTTGCAGCAGGACATGAACATCCATCTTTACCTTTCGCTTCCGAGGTATGGGGTCCTCAAACAGGAAGTGCGTGCTCTCTGTGACATCCTCATTGACATCATCACCCTGGGACGAGAGCAGGAAGTTCTTGTTGGTATCATTGGAAAGAGGTGGGGACGGTGTGGAGGGCACTGATTGGTCGCTGGCATCCCAGCTCCAGTTGCCACTGGTCGAGCTGCTGTAGCTAGCCGACAGCGACTCTTTCCAAGCCCTGCTGGCCGGCTCTGGGACTGCAGTTTAAAGAACACACACAATTAACTTCAGATTAATGGCAAGACATGGCTAAAAAGAGGATGTTTCACATTTAAAGACTGGCAAATATGAACACGCGCAAAGACAGCCAAATGTGAACATGAGTGTTCACATTTGCGCACTACTTTAAAGGCCTGAAATAAAAACAAAAGTTGCAACATAATGTTGGGACAATATGCTAAACAATCCTGACCCAAATCCTATTTCCTATAGAAATGTAAGGAGCTGAATCCCGGTTCATATGAATATATAGCAAAGATCAATTTGTGTATGAGGATTACTGTACTATTTCACAGAATTACTAAGGTCCAGGGGTGGACCATGTGTCACTCCACTAAGAGAGAAAAAAACACAGCATGGTCAGTCTATTTTAACTCCTAAAAGATACAATATGGGGAAGTACTATCACGAAAAACATTTTTTAATGTCAAGCTACATAAATTATACAAAATCCATTTTAATGTTTAAGCCAGCATTATAAGGAGTGATACACATAATGGAGCATTTACCCAAACTCCTAACTTGAACGTATGCAGACATTTTCATGAGGCTTGACCAAACTGTGACAAATCAAAGATATCAACCAACATCCCCCTCTCTGCAACACTTTGAGTCAAGTACGCTTTTCATCGAGCTTAGCTCCTCCCAAACCCACAGCATCCTCTGACAAGATCTAATGACTGCTGAATTCTACAATGAAAACTTAGACTGCTATAGATTTATTTCTACTTTGCCCAATTGGTACAGCAGTGTCAAACGGGGTGATAAGGGATATGAACTGCTACGTGTTGCCTTACTGAGAGCAAAAGCAGTAGCCTTGGTTTAATGCTGAGGTAAATAAATAAATAAATAAATAAGCCAAAGGGACTTTGACCGTCTGGCAGGGTTGGCATGGTGATGGCAGCCACAGTAATACTGGAAACAGCAAAAGGAGCTGTGGTGATATGGTCAAGGCTGAACAGTTGGCAGTAAGTGCTGGGCTTGGGTAAGCATGCAAGTACACAAAGATAAGGGAATTGTGCAAATAATCCCCTAAGACTCCCTTCTATTAGATGAATATACAGGTTAACACATAAACAACTCAGCGGATCAGTCAGTGTCAGGGTAAACTAACATCAAGTGATTTTTATTTTTCCTCTCACTGTCCCCCACTTCAGCTGACTGAGAGTGAGTAACCCTCTGCATTATTTAAAGCGAGTGACCTGGATTTGTTTAATACAGGGAATGAGTCAGTATTCGATGGAGCACGTAGAATGCAGCTGGCGCAGTGATGTTACCTGTGGGTGCACAGGAAGGGTAGAGCACCAAAGGGGATGTGGACAGCGAGGTCAGGACGGTGGCAGCCATCACCTCCTTATCAGCATGACCTGAGGGCTTCCTGCAAAACACGCAAAAATAGATTGACCATAAAGTCAATTATGACTGGCCTCCATTTCACCTGGAACAAATCAAACATCAGCCATACTCTGTAAAACAGTTTGTTGTTTTGACTTAGTAATGGGAAAATATTTTAGAAGAAGAAAAAGCCTGACCTTGTCCACAGAGAAAACTAAAAATCTCTGTAGCCCCCAAAAATATCAACAATGATGTTAGAAGAAATTTGGATGATGCAGCAAACAAATACAACAAATAAAGTAGCCAGAGCACAGAGAGATACATGATTATATGTACATTATATCTTGGGCAACGTACTGTTTGTGTGTATGTTTGACTGTGTGCATGTGTGTGTGTACATGAGGATGTAATGGAAAGCCTCTAGAGTGAAAGGGTTTTGTGGTGTGTTTCTGCACAGCTTGTGCAACCTCGCTTAGAAAGAGGGCGAGAGATGCTTGTTCCTCCATTCCTGCTCAGTACACCCCATGCTGAGCAGTCCACCCTCAACTTAAACCTTATTTATACTGCCCACTTGGACTAGCAGCGTACACATACACACAGTATGCACACATGCACACACACACGCACAGTGAGCCCAAAGAGTGTGCTTTGGCATCCGGCATTCTAATAAAAAAACAGTAATTTGTGTCATCCTGCAATGAAGCACAAACTTCTCCGCTTCACGCAGACTTATTCTCTTAATCTATTCAGTTTTGCACTCTTCACCTCTGTTGTCCTTTTTGTCTACTGTCCTTGAAAGCAAAATGCGGGGAAAAATGATCTAACGCAGGGCCAAGAACTCGCCCACACACTTGCACACACACACACACACACACACACACACACACACACAATCAATTCAAATTCTCATGTAAAATCCGTCAAACGCGAACTGTCGCTTGAGGTGAATATCTTTCCACTATGTACTACTATGTATGTAACATCCAAATGCTGTAAAATGTTAATATATGAGCACACACACTAATACAGATGTACTAACACAATACAGACACACAGAGAGACAGAGGCTTGAGATACACATGGTCTGCAGCTTTAAGAGGTCCTTGTCCCGCCCCCAGACTTCTCCACTACACAACCAGAGTAAACTGGTTTGAGGCTTCTCTCAGCCAAGCCCTAAGCCCTGGCAGAGATCCACTCTGAGTCTCAGTGTGCACACACACATACTCAGTGCAAAAACTTCACTTTGAGTCCACAAACAAAGTCATACAAAAGTACACTGAAAATCAGCAAGCATACGTGCACCTGCTCACGCGCACACAGGCTTAGTAGTGACAAGAATTTAAAGCATTTTATGGACACAGAAAAAGTTCAGAAAGGGTCTCGGCTTCCACGCTGATGAGAATGTGTGGGATGGGGAGCAAACAGATCGCAGAGGAATGTACCAGATATGAAGGAATCTCTCATTTCATTCTTCACACAAAATATGCTGGTTTTACTTCTCAACAGCTCAAAACATTAAGTGTTAAGTGTGTATCTCTGTGTGTGAATGTTTGTGTGCTCTGACTACAATGCAGGCAGTTGGCAAAACAGTTGTGTATAATTATAAAATACCAACATGGGAGAGAATCACAGTATGCAAAGAATAATATCCACATCACAGCTAAAACAGAAGACATAGCCAGAGGAGAGGCGCATAACACACGTATGAACAAAGACATGCATAAGCACACACACACACACACACACACACACACACACACACACACAAGTCTGGACTAGAGATAAAGAGATAACAAGATTAGCCGTGTCCTGTTTCAGTCATTAGCCTTGTTTTCAGCGCTAAACAGGGCCAACCAGGGACATGCTTTTGATTTATGGGCCTCTGTCTCTGTCTTAATAACATTTCTGTGCTGTTTTTCTCAGTCTGTTGCCAACATGGACAACGTGTTGTCAGCTTGACTCTGGGATTAAAGAAGAAATGGTTTCAATTCAATCCTGCAAAATGTGAGTTTGGAGTCCCATGTGGCCTGCCTATGGTGTGGAAAAGTGGTATACTAATAGCATACCACTGTCTGACAGTCACATGTCTTTTTTTTGGTGCGTGTATGTGTGGATTAGTGACTCTCTCTCTCTCTCTCTCTCTCTCTCTCACACTCACACACACACACACATGCACTGAAACACCAACACACACCAGACCCCATTAATACACCACCACCCACCCACTTTGATTTCCTGACATTGAGAGTTTTCCTTCCTCTGCTTCCCGGCAGAACCATGACACTCCACCGCAGTTTCATTACATCTGGCGCGAGTGTTTGTGTGTATGTGTGTGTGTGTGTTAAGCAATAAATAATTTGGCATGTTTTAGACACCCTTTCTCAGAGGGCCAACTGTCGATTGACTCCTATTCATTCATGCTGACAGTGGTGAAGTTAATCTACAGTTGCTATCAGACTGACTTTGATATCAATGTTTACACCCAGTTAGAAGCACATTCTGCCATCATAAAACCAGCTTGTACAGATAACAGCCCCACCATTCCTGTTCTTCACTTACTCTGATGAACACATGAGCGCCTGCAGATACTCTACGTGACATGGTCTGCTATTCTCTCTCGCTTCTCGCCTGTGTGTGGCATAACTATCGGAGCCATTATACTTGGTGGGAGTGGAGGCTAAAAGCGACTGCACTGACGCATCAGTAAATCTGTCTGCATCTTCTTCTGAGGCTTTATTTTGGAGCAAGTTAAACTAGGGATGCCTTTATTTAGTGCCCAGAAAGCGTTGTCTGGAGAGCAGAGATCGCTGAACAAAGTTGGGCTGTGTGTGTGTGTGTGTGTGTGTGTGTGTGTGTGTGTGGTATACAGTATGTATCTGTGTGTTTTGGGGGTTTTGACTCCCCAAATCTGGATGTTTACAAGAGCCTTTCAGGCCAACCACAGTACATTTATGGCATGCAGTAAATGTAATGATGACATGATAAACAGAACAGCCCTCCCCCACATATGCAGATGAACATGTGTAGGCACATACACACACTGTGTGGTAACGGAGGTATTTAAAGTAGTGTAGTGACACCATTCATACTGAGCTGTCAAATTTACGAGCCCTGTCACTGACAAACATGTGTTTTATGAGATAGGAACTATCCCTCAATGTCTTAACCCCATTTACTGTACATGCATATGTGTGTGTGTGTGTGTGTGTGTGTGTAGTACGTGCATTTTTGGATGCCTCTGGTTGTAGTGTAGCATTTGGCACACGTAAGTACATGCATAAACAAAACCGCACGCGCTTGCGCGCTCGCTCGCGCACACACACACACACACACACACACACACACACACACCCTCTTACCCTCCTTCCTCCCTCAACTTGTATTGGCCTGGGCTGGGCCAAGAACCATCCCCTCTGGCAGCAGTACAACACATGGACCAGTTAAAGTCAACAAGCCAGGCCCAGGCACATACACAGAGATAGAGAGAGATAGAGAGAGAGAGAGAGAGAGAGAGAGAGAGCGAGGGAGAGACTACCACTTTGAGCCAAGGCATAAGTAGCAACAACAAGCAGAGTGCAGAAAGTGGGAGAGTAATGTGTGCCCAAGCATGTGTGTATCTGTGTATTGTGTGCAATGAACAGATACACTTTGTAGATGAGATCATCTCAGTAAGTTACAGCGAGTCCGGGCTCAGACTGAGTATTTTTGTGGGATGATTAACTTTTTATTAGTTGGATACACTTGGAAGAAGAAAAACGTCCGACACAGCTGATTTTCACACCAGGTCCTAAGGGGACACTTGGACTTTGATACTGCTAATGGTGATATGATGCTGCCGTGTTGCTGTTTGGCACCCCCCATACCCCACCCCCATCCGGTACTATAGTGGGATCTCTGCTGTTGTTGGGGAGACGACTGGGCCTTCCCTCTATATTTAACACAGCACCTCTACTCCAGTTACCAGCCCAGTAGAAATCCCCAGGATCTGCCTGGTTTGTAGCGCATATTGCACTCAGTATGAGCCCACTTAAGGTCCAGGCCAACTGCCACAAAACACACACAATACAACTCTGAAAAGCAAAAAGCAGGTCACACACACTTGACTAATACTTGATCAGTGGTGTATTGATCTTCCTAAGTTGTATTTTTCATCAGTTTTTCTGCCTAACCTTATCTAATCACTCTCCCTCCCTGCATGTGTATCCCAACTGTTTGGCACAGCCAAGACTCAGTTTACCAGAACATGATTTCCCACAACCCCCCTCTTACACACTGTGAAGGAGCAAACTATGAACATTTTGCAGCTACCCTCCACAGGTACAGGGGGTGATTGTTTCATTCTCAAAAGACCAAAAGACCAAAATCACTTTAAGCCCTGGTCCACACACTAGAGGTCTATCTTGTTGACCAGGAAAAAAAATACTGTGTGTGTCACACAGACTGCTTGGAAAAAAACTGTTTTATAAGGTCAAGAAAAAAGAGAAAGACAGAGTGGAAGGGGCTGGGTAGTATCAGTAGATTTCATTGTTTTGAGTTGGCTGACCACAAAGCTTATACGTTTTGTGTCAGGATGATTCAAATCTGCGTGGAGTTCAGTTGGTAGGTCTAGTTTTCACTGGGGTTGCACACTGCCAACAATACTCTCTGATCTGCCTCTCAGTCCCAGTGGTGCTTTAAATAGCACTTATCCATCCAATGTGATCATGTGATCATCATGATCCCCAAAACAGGCATCAGTATTTGTGGGTCTCTGTATGTACTGTATGCGTATGCATGTGTGCCGGCTTCTTCATATCCAAAGCAGCTGCGTGTGCTTCAGATTGGCATGGAGACTGGTGTATGACCTTGGCAGTTAAAGCGGACCTATTATGCTAATTTCCAGCTCTATATTTTTATTCTGGGACTCCACTAGAGTAGCTCTGCATGATTCACAGTTCAATAAATAATCCTTATTTATCTTATACTGGCCCTTTACGCAGCCCCTCAGTTCATCCTCTGTCTGAAACAAGCCGTTTTAGCTCCTGTCTCTTTAAGCGCCCCCTCCCTAAAAGCCCACTTTCTTCTGATTGGCCAAACTTCTGGAAGCCTGCTGAGGGGCAGCAGCACCATGGAGGTATAATAAGACCTGGATAGGGCGCCGCCGCTCAGCCTTGCTTCAATTTTTCCCAGTGGCCGCTTGCGGTATTGCAGCGGAACATTTTCCCCATAGGCCACCATTGTAAGAGACATCTGTTAAACTGTTGACAGGACACTTCGAACTGTAAAGGTAAATTATGACTCTTTCTATTATAATTTTTTCATCCATGAAGGTTTTATATTTGTAAAATTTCCTCAAGCCGAGAAAAGTGATTTAAAAATCTGTGACGTCATCACAATGTAAAGTGGATGGGGCCAGCAGGAGACACACTACTGCGCATATTCAGTGGGACGCATACCCCGGAAGTAAACCCGGAAGCTAGAAACTTTTTTTTGGCATATTTGCCAGGCAAGCAATTGTTATTGGACTGTTATTGGCCATCTTTGGGTCCAGTATACAGTTCTTATAATACATCCATGAGCAGCACCCAGTGCTTGCGAGCACCGCCTCATCCTCTTGCCAGTGTGGAGGTTCCAAAAGCAAACTGTAAACCTACTAAGTAACATAATTTCTCATTCTTGATTGGAAACAGCAACTTCTCAAATCCATCTGTACATGTTCAAGCCCGAATTAATCTCTAAAACATATGTTCACATTGCTCCTCACACACACTCAGAGGGAGAGAATGTGAGGAGGCTGACAGAAAGTGACGGGAACCACAAAACCACAAGAGCATTGTCAACCGTACATTATTCTGTCACGTGTCCTGATATGCATCGCTATCTCTCTTCTTTTTCCTTCCAGCCTGTTTAAGGCTCAAGGGATCCTGACAGGCTCTGAAGGCAACTTGGACTGCGCAATGTTTACGTAAATGAGCGAGTGTGTGTTATCATAAAGCATAAAAAATAATAGATGAAGATGTAGATTAAGGCTTTTGAAAATGTGACTCAAAAGTTAAAAAAAAAACAGTGCAGGGAATGGGATGATGTAGTCGAACTGGTACATCCTGTATAATGAGGTAACACAGTGACAATGAGGCTATTAGAACTGACCAGGCTGGTGTTGATGATCGTCTGTCCGCTGTGCAGCCCCGACAGCTGCCCCGTCCATACCCCCTATAAACAGAACACCCACTGCTCTCCATCCCTCCGTCCCTCCGTCCCCCATCATCCTGCCTCAACTCCACTGTATTACGTTACGTAACATCCTTCGTCCCTCTCTCTCACTTCCTTGCTCGATCTGCAGGCAGATGGTGATGATTGGCAGTAAACAGTCTATCCCCCAACCCGACACAACCCCCTCCATGTTTACAGCTGTGATACCCTGACCTGGTCCTGATCATTCACGCTTTCTGATTGTCCTGTTTTGCATTTCTGTAATATCTTTGTATGACGCCGCATGTATTGTAAATTCACAATGAATACAAATATTTTAATACAAATATGAGAGCTAGCATCTTAGTAATTCACCCATTATTGTGCAGTCTGCACACATGTTGCCCCCTTACGTAAGTCCCCAGGCTCTGGACCCCCTGGAGAGGGAGAGGCCGTTAGGCAGGAGCTGTGTCTCTTTAATGTGGGCTGTGAATGTAATGGCTATTCAGTTCCGGGACAAAAAGCCCTCTCTGTCTGGCTCTTGATCCTCGAATGCAATCTGTAGCCTTAGGGCCTAGCACAAACAACGGATAGCTTTGTTCTGGCAAAATAATAGAGGATAGACAGAACAAAAAGGATGATTCCCTCTGTGGTGTCTGACTCCCCACGCCGGCACTGTAAGTTATAAACTACACAGACAGAATCATAGCCACATACACGTACTGTACTTTAACAGCAAGCTCACAGGTTAAACATCAATGAAAAGGCGTGTGCAACAACCTGTATGGACATCCCCCCTCAAGATCAGAGTCATGCTTGTAATGCACGTTCCTCAGAGAGAAAATGTTGAAACAGCACAAGGAATTAACTGGCTGACGACAGAGAGTAGATCATGACGCAGCATGCCATGCCCACATCTTGTGGGAACAGCTAGACATGGGGATATTGTGCGTCATTACGTTTGCAGTGTGAGCCTCGCACAGGTCAGTCCAGTGCTGGCAAACACACTTTGAACATGGGATGGTCGTTGGTGTAAATCAGATAATAGATAGGTGTGCACACACGGACAAGTCTTCTCCTGGCTTTACCCCATAAAATCCCTTCAGCAAGTCTTTGATAAGTTGCATCTGTTAGCTTAGACCTGACCACACCCATTCTACTACTTCTACCCCACTTTAAGACATTAAATGCTTAAAATATTGGTTGCATACCTAAAACTATTAAAAAGAGATTATATGTCGAAGAAAATTATAATTAGTAATGTAAAGATGGAGCATTTACTGCATAGTTTGACAATATGTTACATACACAACACCTCTACTGTTCCTGTGAGTGTGAATGTTTGTCTGTCTATATGTGTCAGCCCTGTGATTGACTGGTGACCAGTCCAGGGTGTACCTCGCCTCTCGCCCAATGTCAGCTGGGATAGGCTCCCCCGTGACCCTCCGAGGATAAGCGGTATAGATAATGGGTGGATGGATGGACCTCTACTGTTCATGTCTCTGGGCAAACTGGCTAACAACTAGCGGTACCTTACTTTATTACACCACTGTCACTTCAGTCTACACAACGAGATTAACTTGTAGCTATAGCAACTTCGTTCACAACTTCTGTCAGTCCCCTCCAATAACAGTGCTGTTGCTAGGGGAATGCAGGGCAGTCTCTCCTGAGTAGTGGCCGTTCCCCCCCCTCGTCTACTGAGGGGAAGCAAACAGGATAGGCCCTTCTGCCTGAAAACACTGCTTCCTTATCAAAACGCTTGTCGTTTTTAATTTGAGTCATGAGTTGATGTAGCGAGCCAGAGAAGTCAGCCGAGAGGTTGTTTTTTTTTTTTTTGACATTCTTCCTGAAAAACACTTTCATTCCTGTCCGACATCCGTTCAAATCATATTTTCACATATCTAAATAATCCAAACCACTCTGGGCTAGATGGAAGTTTTGATTCTCCAGAATCACAAAAGCATGTCATCTCCTGAGCCTTACGAACTGAGCTGCCTGTTTGTTCTTTGGATGTCTGCATGTCATCAACCAGTTTCCCTCTGACTTAAACAAGAAAAGGGAGGAGAAGATGGGGACGAAGTCACAACACAGGCTTCGTCTTTTCTTGCCTGTTTTACTTCTGAAATTTACATCAGATAGGAACCAAAGTAAACAGACAGAAACATGTTTTGGAACTTGGAACACAGATTAAAATAACGGAGAGCCCTGAACAGAGCGGTCAGTTCTCTTTCTGCAGCACTCATACTTATTTTGTTCCTCATTCTTCACTTCCCACTCCCTCTCTCGCCTGCTCTTGAGATTTGCCCTTCTGCCATCACAAGCCAGAGCAGGCCTTTGCCTGGTTTCCTGTGTTTTGCGAAAGCAAACCAATGCTGTTCCAAAGCCACTCTGCTCTACTTACTCCCATGAAGCCAAATATTTGCCGGGCAGCATCAGACAGACAAAGACTCCAGCCAGTAAAATAAACTGATCAGTATCTTTTTTCTAGAAAGAGAAAGTGAGGGAAGAAGAAAGTGCCTCAAACCGAAAAAGAGCAATTAGTGGAAGAATGGCTGCAGACTTTGAGCAAGTGTGATGAGGCATGTGGATGAGCTAAGTCTTCTAAGACTAAACGTAAATATTAATTCAACAGCTAGTACTTACGTTTTTTTTTGTAAACTATTAAGAGAAAGAGAAGGAAGCACTCTTAGCCTCTAGTGCATATGATTCTGCTGTTGTAAACTGTGCAGGGTACAAGCACATGAAGCGAAAAAAACAGCTCAGACTATTAGTTTAACTTAAATATCTGATGTCAGAGCTTCATAATCACAAGCTATGGACAAAAACGGATCTGTCCATCTAGCACCTTAGTGTCTCAAAGGTCTGACGTACTTATCATGCACACACAACATCTCCAATTTGAATCCAGTTTGCAACCTTTAGTTTATACCAGGCCATTTCAAAAATGCTATTTGACTGAGTCTTAACCGCTTATTAGAAACACTTTATTAGAACAATAATATATCATATATCTGTAATATATAGACTTTAATATATACTATATAATGAAAACTGACATGTATGAACTAAACTCTATGAATGTTTATGACTGTGTCATTACGAGTCATGCGTTAAATAACTTGTATTATCTCATGCCATGCATTCGATGTAATTTACATGCTGTGGTGAGGTCATATGTCCACTTTCTCTGCATTTCTTCAGAGTTTCACTTCTGACCAAACCAGGTTGCTGAAGTGATGCACTTACTTTTACTCTAACAAAATTAAAAAAGGAATTTGAAGCAGGCATTTAAAAGTGAGTGTACTAAACAGCGTGTGTGCCTGTTGGTCCAAAGCCTGCAAGTTTATTGTGCAGTAAGAGCAAATCTGCGTCGGGAGAGCAACGTCAGCACACTCAAACTTTGACACAGCTTTTCCAGTGGCCTGATGCCAGCCATATTCAAGCTGGTTATTATTGCTTTATATGCATGCTGAACAGCACAAACTCAAAAAATAAATATTTTCTGTCTTTACGGGAAGTGCAATTTTTAGGACTATATATAATTACCATATATCCACATAAATAATTAAAGAATATGACAAATAGATAAAAAATTTTAATTTGATATATTTTACAGTAAGTGAAAAACATAAACATGTTTAACTTGCTTACAAACATCACAACCAAAAATATTAATAACTTACATATAGTAGTATCTGTGTATTAAAAAACCTGTCAATCAATTTGATAAAGTGTTTTATTCTTGTGTTTTACATTTTCATGGTGGAGGTGAGTGTGCTTTTAATTTCATGATGTGAAAGTGACTGAAGCCCTAGTGTATCACCTCATCCTCGGCCCCACACTGGCCCCATTAGACTGTACTGGATACTGACTAATACAGCAAAAAAAAAAAAAAAAGCCATAAACTTTAAAAATGTAAGTCTCCTGGTGGATCCTCTGGCTCTGTGCCTACAGAAGCCATTCACCTCTTTCCAAATGATCAACACCCTCCAGGAGGAGGCTATGACGCTCTTGGGAATAAGGAAAGGAAAATGGCCCCTCTATCACCCTGCAATGCCAGCAATGGGATAGTTAATAAGACGAATGGAGGCAATTAGAGCACATCATGGAAACACTAGAGAGATGATGATGATAAAACAGAGCGTCTACCTACAGACGGCTGCGGAGAGACAGAGAGCTGCTTCTCTGTGAGACATCTGAGAGGATATTAATCCCCTGACTCTGGACCAGGCTGCTAGTTTTTTTAGTATTCACAATTCATGTTGAAATATGATGGCGGACTTTCACAAAACTGAATGAGAATGACTGCTAGTTGGACGCAACTGGCCGGTCTCTCCCTGTGAGAATTGTGCATTTTCTAACAAGGCAAACCCGGGCAATGGTCAGATTAGGGCAGACTCTTTCTCCTGAACAGACAAATAGACAGATGGGAGAGCTTGCCAGACACAGCTAGCGGCCCTGGCCCGGGGAAAGTCATGCCTTGTGAGACTGAAGTGTTTTTCTGTCGAAGAGTCAGGCCTGTCTACAGCCAAGACTCTTCACTCTCACAATCGTAGACACACACAACCAAATACACACACAGATTCAGTTTACCGACTATTGCAAAAGTTGCTGACTTAGGAATGTTACATAGATGCAACAAGCGTTTCTGTATTAATGGTACACATTGGCAAGGTTTGTAGCATGAAAGTTTCAACATCTACATTTCCATGGCAACTGGGCCAATTCAATCTGCTGATGAGGGCCGTGTTATACGGTCAAAAAGCTCCAGAGCAAGTGAGTAAGTGGACCTTTAGTTGAGATCATTTCGTCAACTGCCGTTCCAAAGATCACAAAATAACTGTCAAACTTTGTATTATAGTGTCTATCTAAATGTTATGCAATAAATCACTGGATAATATAGCAACCTCACTAATTACATTAATCTTTGATCTTTATTGATCTTAAACATCAGCAGATAGAATGTAGCCTTGTGTTAAGCTAGTGAGGCTTCAGAGGCTTATAACAGATCCAGCTTCAGAAATAACAACATACCACTACGCCTCATTCATTCACACACACAAGACATGCAGACATGCACGTACTTGGCACCTCAAGTCCCCTTTGGTGCATCTACATTCTACATCCCCCCAACGTTTCTGACTGACAGCAAGCAGAGCATAACGAGATGACTTAAAGCTACTAGTGGTAAGTAAATATAAAAACGGAATTTTTGAAGAAGCCAAATTAAGTTGGTGGCTATGGATATCTTAATGCTACACCAGCCATAATAATTTGAAGTAGATGAATGTCAAATTTTTTAATTTACTGGAATTATCCTTTAGGTTGCCTGTGCCCTTCCCCTCCTTCCTTCCTCTCTCTCTCTCTCTCTCTCTCTCTCTCTCTGTCACTGTGTCTGTCCCGCCCCTTGCTCATCCATCTTCTCCTCATGCTGTAATTATGGTGAACAAAACACAGTGTAAACACAAGCTAGTATATATACTGTGACCATGGTGTTGATTCTTGGTCCAAACCGGATTGGGGCAGATCAGACAGGAGTGAGGAAGAGCAAATGCTGTTAGACAAGAGACTGAGAGATCGGTCTTGCCCTCTGCATAAATCGCAACCATAAAGACAAACCTCATGAAATGTGTCAGGCTCGAAGGGACTACACCAATGTCTATTGTATAGGCTATCAACCAAACAACAAGAAAAAAATGTGCACATTTCCTCTGGATGAAAAACAGAGGAAAATGCAGCTGATCAGAGAAGAGTGTGAATTACCACATTGTGAAAATCTCTCAATAGTCCTGTGCCCTGAAACAGCTATGAGAGTTTCTGGGGTTATTTGGGCAGTGACCGGAGCTCTGCTCTACACCTGACTGGACAGCCTCATACACTCAATGCTTTGTGCAGTGGCATGTTGGTGCTGGAAGCCACCACTAAGATTAAGATGGGATACTTTCTACCTCTCCCCAGGCCCGGAAATCTCCACGTTATCTTGGCAGCAGTCAAAGGAATCCAGGGGTGTGTGTCTGCGCCTGTTTAAAGACACTGCTTGGCTCAGAAAAAAAACAACTTTAAACACCTTTAAATACCTTTTTAGATTATTTGAATTTCTGTGGACATCCCACATATATACAAAACAACAGGATTAGTGAGGTTTAGCCAACCCGAAAGAGATGTGAAAATCTATCTGTATCTTTATAAACACATTTATAGCTACAGGAGACCGCAGATCCCAAGCTAATTATGAAGGTCAATATGTTGCAAAATGCGAGAGCTTGTAGACTTGGTGTGAGAACTTGCAGCACAAAAATCTTCACATGTATAAAATATTCAAGTTAGCAAGTTAGTTATCAAGTTGATCATTGAGCAATATTGAGTATTTATGCTAGGTAACTTAGTTATCTAACATAGTTAGCATTAGCCAAGTGCACATTCAATCTCATTTTGCTACTACATGTAAAGGAATGCGAGGTTATGGTGGCGGTGGTGCTTGTACTGGAAAACAGACTCAAGTAAAAAAAATAAAAATTATGTACACACACACACACACACATATATATATATATATATACACACACACACACACACACAGTATATGTGAGTAGGCCTACATGGAATTCAGAACACAGATGTGTGGATATTTTCTGAGTGAAGATTATTTTTTTGGGGCATTTTTGCCTTTAATCGACAGTGACCGCTGAAGAGAGAGACAGGAAAGGCAGGAGCTGGAATCGAACCCGCTACGCGCTCTGCCCAAGCTTCCAGGAAGTACGCCAGGCTTCAAAGCCAATGTGACATAGTGGCCAGACCGTGTAATTACAACTTCCGGGTCCGTCACGTGATGCACACGGGCCCCAAAAGACTTTTCCTCATAAACTTACATTGTGAAAGAGACATCTGTAAATCAGCGGATAATTTTTTTTGAGGTACCTCAACTTCAAAGTACGAACACTTAAATAGCCCTGTTGTAGTTGTAAAAATGTACTAAAAGACGAATCCAGAGTTGTAGAGTCACTGCCATCATGCGCCAGTGAGCACTGTTCATAGGAATGAACAGGGCCCTGCCTCCGACGCTGTATCTGTATATATATATATTTATTATTATTATTACACAAAAGGGGGGGCGGCACGGTGGTGCAGTGGTTAGCACCGTCGCCTCACAGCAAGAGGGCTCTCGGTTTGACCCCACCGGTCGGCTGGGGGACTTTCTGTGTGGAGTTTGCATGTTCTCCCCGTGTC
>LKNJ01002325.1:82210-122300 GCA_002120245.1 Maccullochella peelii | reverse complement strand
GAAAGACACACACACACACACACACACACACACACACACGCGCACGCAAATTCTTTTCTTCACTACCCCTTACCTACAAACATGAGAAATATACCATTCACCCACCTGCAGAGCAGCCGCTCCATCCTAAACTCCCATATCAGCCTACATGAGTCTCATGTTTTACCTGTAAGAGCTACGTTTTAATGCCTTTGTTCGTCATCCGTGATATGAAAACATCAGATTTCCACACAGTCAAAGAAATAAAAAGTGTGTGTCCTGCTCATAGTTCAGTTATATAATCCTAGCACACTACAGTCGCGCTGCCCTGCCTCACACTGTCCGGCGTCAACTGCACTCCGTTTCCATTACCCTTCTCTACTTCATCACAGTTTTGTGGTTAGGTCATTTTGAGACAAAAACCATGATGTAATTCTCTTCAATATGGCATAACTAAGGGATGTTACTTAACACAGCAGATGCTGAACTACAAATGCATGGAGCAAATTAAAAGCTTCTTTTTTTTTTTTTTTTTTTGTAATGTTCGTGTGTATTTTGTGTTGCCAGGTACAATATGTGGACTACGGCCTGGTGGAGAACATCCCAGTGGTCCATGTGTACCCCATGCTGCTATGTGATGATGTTCCTCAGCTCTGTATGCCCTGCCAGCTGCACAGCATCAACCCTGTAAGAGTTTGTGTGTGTGAGTGTGTGTCGGTATATCCACGAGTTCTTAAGAAGTAATCTCAACTCGAAGGTCCACTTACTAGATTTTCAGTGCTGTCTTCAGTGGATTTTTGTTTAATTGCATGATGCATTGTAATTCATTTATATTTTTAAATCCATAATTATTAAAATGATCCATTTCAACCACTAAAAAGGTCTATTATTATTCCAGACTTGACACTCTGTGTCACACTCACTGCCTGTATGTAATTTTCAGAAGAATTACTGCATTGGGTGTCTGCATAAAAAGATGTGTTCACACATGGATGTCATAGTAAACCCTCTTCGTGTGTTCACCTCATCGTTTCTTTCTCTCACTTCTTCTCTCGCTGTCTCTCCAGGTTGGTGGTAGGTGGCAGCGGGATGCGGTGGCTCTGCTGAGGGAGGTGTTGCTGAACCGCTGTCTGGACATGCAAATCATGGTAGAATTACACTCAATACCTTGTTATGATATCGCACCTGAATGAATGTGCTGTAAGCTGTATAAATATGTACAGGCACTGGTGGTTTATACGTTAACGACTGTAAATCTGGGATGTTAATCTGGGCTATAATCATATTGTCCATGGTCGACTACTGCCCACAGCACTAAATGGTTGTTAGTAATTAGTGACTCGTTTGTGTGTGTGGTAGGAGCTGCCGACTGACCCGAGGGGACCTCTCACAGTTGAGCTCTTCCTGGACGGGCTGAGCTTCAGCAGGATCCTGTGTCACCACGAACACGCCACCATGGACCGGACATTTATAGCACAGAAGGTCTGTGTGTGTGTTTGTGTTGGTTTCTGTTGTTTCCCAAGATGAAGCAGTGCTGCCATAATTTACTCAGGGATGTCTGTGTTTCTCTGCAGAGACACTCAGTGATGTCTCCTGCCTTCTTCCTGGATGACTGGGACATCGACACTGAGGTATTGTGGTTAGAGTGGAGGTTGGCCGACTATCCCATATCCTTGTGTTGCTACCTGTCCAGTGTAAAATGGCAGAGAACTGAAGTAAACAAGTAGCTGGTGAAGGTACAACATCTAGCAGCTCAAGACACACATATGTTTTCAGGAGAATTGATCTGTTTCAAATAAATAAATGGGATGCACATGTTGCTCTGTGTCTGCTGCATGTCTAAGTGGGCAAGAGTTTGCTAACATGTTGGCAATAATCACCTTGGAATTTATGCTGTGTTTATGTTGGTGTCCTTCTGCCTTAATAGCCAAAAATCGGTTTGGTTTCCTTTTTTAAAAAACATCAGACTGGTAGGTAAACATGATTAACTATGTGCAGATTATTGACATCACCTTACAGGTGACCGTATTTCAGGTTGTGAGTCTTGTCTTGACCAGACATGCTCACATTGCAGGATGAGTAAATCTAAGACTGATGTAGATGCTGTGTCTCCAGGATCTGAGGGGCCCAGACGAGCCGATGCTGGGGCCCTATATTTACCCAAACCTGCCACAGGAGGGAGAGCGGTTTCAAGTCAGGGTCAAGCACCTGTGCACCCCCAACGAGGTAACTACTAACCACAGAGATAAAAATTCTGATGTACATGCAGTAGTACCAATGAGCTAACCAAGTAAGTACTGATGACAAGATACTGATCAAGTGATTTGAGGTGAACTTGATCTTTTAAAAGAAATCTGAGTCTAAATTTAAACTGATAATAAATGCTTTTTCTGATAAGATATCAATCTTTAATTCAATTCAGTTCAAAGGGGCTTTATTGGAATGGGAAACAGACGTTTACATTTCCAAAGCAAGTGTGGAATAAAAACATGTACATAAACAAAAGAATTGTGATTTTGTTGTTAAATATATATACAGATAAGTACATTATAACTTGCAGTTAAAAAAATACAAATAAGTGAGAACTATATAAATGAATGTAAGTGTGTGTTGTTCTTGGCCGTCTGTCCTGCAGCTGTTCCTGTGGCCTTTGGAGGGAATAGCTGACGTGGAGGTGGATGAAGAGACTCTGGATGAGGCGCTGACCAGAATCAATGCAAACATCAACAGTCTGCCACAACTCACCAACTTCCCTCATGGTAACATTTTACTGTCTTCACTACCTGTGTTCCCAGGCATGCATGGGACTTTTGTTTTGTTTTTTAAATTAAGACTTAGTTACCATCATATCTTCATTTGTTAAAAAAAAAAAAGACAAATTTTGAATTTAAGAATTTGTCCAGTTCCAGTACATGAGAAGGATTTTTCTGAAGTCACAGACTCCCCATAGTCAAAAAATCTGTTGTGGAAACAAACGATCTCAGGAGCTCAGTAAGTCGGACAGGCTTGACTTTATGCTTGTGGTTTCCAGGCGCTCCGTGTCTGGCAGAGTACAGTGATGGGAAATACTACCGGGCCAAGCTGATCAAGTTCAGCAGCGTGGAGCCCGTCATGATCCTGGTCCAACATGTTGACTTTGGCTCTGACGACAATCTGCCCACCAGCAAGTATGAACCTCACACACTGCTGGAGTACAGTTTTATCTACACTTAACCCACAACAAGACTGAGAGTCTACAGCCACGCTAGCAGCTTTGTGCTAAATGCTAACGTCAGCATGTTAACATGTTCACAATGGCGATGCTAACATGTTGATGCCAAGCAGGAATAATGTTAACCATGATAACCGTCTCAGTGTAGTGTGTCAAGCTGAGTCATTAGTTTTGCAGGTATTTGGTCATAAACCAAAGTATTAGATAAACTGAATTTTTCAGAGGATCACCAAAGTTACTACAATTCATCCTGAGGGGTGTATGACTGCACCAAATGTGAGTGCAATCCATAAAATAGTTGAGATATTTCACTTAAAACCTCAAATGTCAACCTCATGGTGGCATTGTAGGAAAAGTCAGGGGATCACCAAAGTCATAAGGATTCATCCTCTGCACACTATGAATACGTGTATAAAATTTAATGCCAATTCATCGAGCAAATGTTGGAATACTTCACAAAATACGTGAAAACTTTGACCTGCTATTGTCGAGATATTTCAGTCTGGACCAAAGTGGGGGACTGAGCAAAAAAACGAAATCCCTAGAGCCACGCCGCTAACGTGGCTAAAAACGTTAGTGTCACAGAAATGTTTCTTGCCAAAAAAAGACAGAATACTGGACAGGGAGAGAGCTTTGATAGCCAGACCGCTCTGCTGATGGTGTGTTTTTCATGCACGCCAATAACTTAGCATTAACCTGACTCAGGCAACACTTTATACTATATACATGATATGATAGAAGCACAAACATACTCTACACTGTCTTAAACCTGCAATTACTGATTTTTTATTTATTTATTTTTTGACCCACACAAGATAAGGTGAACTTGTTGGCAAACAGTTCCTTATTTACACATCCTGCTGTTACAGAGAAACATCATTATTGATTTGGAGTCGTGTGTCTGGCCACCTGATGAATATGTCCAATATTCACTTTCTGTTCTTCGTCTCTGCCAACTCCTGAGAGAAATATCTGGCTCTTTAGCTGCTAAATGCTCCACTATGTTCACCAGCTAGTCTCTAACTGTGTCTGTCTGCTGTTTGGTGCTGAGCAGGTAGTGTACAGTGGGTTTTTAGAGCTTTTTCACTGAAAACAGCTGCCTGCTGCAGCCAAAAATAACACTGTGAGAGTGAACCAGAATAGTAAAGTTGTGAGGTGAACAATGAGCTGAAACTCGCTGTAAAGCTGAGGGGAGCTGCAGATTCAGCTGATAATTCACTGTAGGTTCCTCACTACGAGTGACTCCTTTCACATTGGGATTCGATACATTTTTAGTATAGAAATATAGATTATAGCCGCTTTAACTTGTGATCTGTAATCTTGCTTCTGCCACTTCCTTTCAGGCTGCGTCAGATGCCGGCCGAGCTGCTACGGTTTCCGTTGCGGGCACTAAAGGTCAAAGTCGCCGGCTTCAAGGCTCCGAGTGCCAGCAGGAAGGAAGACGTGCTGCCCTACAGCCCCGGGTGGAGCGTGAAGGCTACAATGGACATGATCGACCTATTACACGGCAACATCACAGCTGCTGTTGTGGTAAGAAACACACAACGTGACTGTTTTTAATATAAAGAAAGAAACAGAAATAAAGAGCCACCACTATGTTTCACTGATATTCATTTGGTTTGGACCTAGAGCATAAGTTTACAGGGTTCGTTCAAAGTCTTGAAAGTTTGGAAAATGCTTAATTTGAACCGTTGTTAAGAATATGCTTGAATTTGAGTATACTCCTTGAAAAATGCTCGATTTCCAACATAATCTCATCACTCATGTAAACCAAAAAATGAAACGATCCCATCATCATATTTGTTTGTTGTCTCCCGGAATTTATTATATATATTTCAAGAGTCTGGAAATCTTTGGTTTAGGTACCTTGAAAGTGCTTGAATTTTACTCTTAAAAAGCTGTACGAACCCTGAAGTTAAAGGTACCCTGTGGAGTAAACAAACAAGTTTTATTTACATTCAGTGTTACTCACCAAAATGTTTGAGGTCTAACAAACATGATAAAAGTATTTCCTTCATCATAAAACATCTGCAAAGCCGATTTTTCTTAAAGGTTTGAAACCTGCATTGTTTACATTCCTGCTTACTAGCTTGCAGTCTTCTTCTTCACTGCCTTTTCGGCAGCATTGCTGTGTTTCTTTGTGCATTATTGCCACGTGTAGATTAGTGGAATAGTGTGAAGCGATTGGCAGGAATGTGTATCGTGTCACCCATGAGACGAACAAAACAGTCCTAAATAAGCTGCTCCGTAGTGCTACTAGAGGTCAAAAACTCCACAGGATACCTTTCATTAATTGTTGTCTTACTTTTATTATTGGGTGCATATGCACACTTTCTTTGCTGAGCCCCTAGTTAATTTGAAGAATCCACAAATGTGACCAAAACAATACCAACTGATATGGTGATACCATGATATGGTCATGATTTTTAGTCTTAAATATGATTAATTGTAGAAACTACAGATGCAGCTCTCTATCAAAAAGTTGAATGGACTTCTTTTACTGAAGGAATAATCATAACTCACATTTATCTATGAAGTCTTCTCTCATTTATATCTTGTTACTACAGTACTCGATCCAATAACTACATAACCTTACATATTTCATATATATGCACTGTTGGCAGAACTAGCTTTTTACGTTCCCCTTGGAGATTTTTAACCTTTATTATCTGATGTTCTTTATGACTGTTTATTAGTTTCAACACTATTTGTTGCTTGATTTGCTGGTTGTCTGACAATGAATGTTTCTTGTAGGTTCTCAGGTCTGTCTTGAAAATTTAAATTGAAAAATTAACTCAACATGAAAAAAAAACTCAGGTCTAAATGTTTGAATTTAAAGAGCTACAATACACCTCCACAAGTCAAGAAGGTGTTTGATGTTAAAAGTAGTCAAAGCACCTTCTTTTGAGTCAGTATCTTGCTGCCTTCATGCACCCTTCTTGATGTCTGTTCAGACCCGGGAACCAGAGCTCACAGTGCTGCTGTACAACGAGGGCGGAGAGTTGGTCCATCTGCCTCTGGTGAGCAGCGGCCTGGCCGAGCTCGAGTGAAGCAGAGCCGAGACGGCCTCCTCAACCCACAGGGTGCAGTTCATGTAAGTTTCCAGCTTCATTTCAAATACATAAAAACTCAAATATAGACAGAACCCTTTTTAAAGTTTGGGTGCCTCTGAACATGTTATTTTACTGAGTCTGATTTGTAAAGCTCAGATTTAAACATCACATGACTTTTTCAGATTTGTTACTTTGAAAAAAAGAAATCACTGCTTATATACACTGCACTGTTAATAAACCCCCCATCTCGTCTTTCTTCAGGTTTACTTACGGACATCGTGAATTCATTCTGTTGTGCTGTTTGACTGCTCTTTTCAGTTTTTACGTGTTGCAGTAGTTTTTACTTTCCCAGTAACCCTCAAGGGCAGTGATATGTTAAGTTTGGCTGTTGTGTTTGACTGAGCAGTGTTGACTCAGCACTTTGTTTCCTAATCATTTGACTCATGTGAGACAGACTTGTCTGTATGAAGGTACAAATTAAAGTCTTCCAATGCTGTCTAACCTTTCTGCAGTGTTTTGTTAAAGCACAGTTACACCTCAACAACAATTATCAAAAGAAAGATTCTTGATTCTAAAAGAAAAAGATAAAATTTATTTTACAAAAAATATACAGTCTAAGAAAGAAAATAAATATGTATTTAACATTTTTACAAATTAAAATAGCTGTAAACAAACACTTAAAACCTCTTCACACACCACAATGAAGCCGTTCTGTTTGAATCTGCTGCACAGGCTGCATTTTGTTTCTGTACAGCATTTCATCATTCCCAGGCCTTTACTGAAAATGTAAACAATATGAGTTATTGTTAAAATATTCAGATTGGATGAATTGATTGAGAAGACTGAGGTCTGGTGGTAGATCATCCTGGCACGAACAAAAGGTGGTCTTGCAAAACTAAAGAGGGGATTTCAGAACATATTCTTCGTATCACAGAAACACTGATGGTGCCCTGTGGAGTTCCTACTGTGTGTATCCTTGAGGTCTGTATAAATAAATAAAAAGTCATTAAAATGCTATTAAAAAGGCTTATGACTTCCTCAAACTCATTTACTGTAGACTATCAGCTGTTGCTTTGCCTCCGATATTTGGCAGCACTTTAAGTATTAAGAAGTGAGCTGAAATAGAAAAGCACTACATCCCAACCAGCTGACCTCTGACCTCCCAGACCCGGACCCAAAAAACGTTTAGTTTGCTTTGAGACACTGTTTCTACGCCATGTTGTCCAGGATGACGTTGCCGTCTTTGTCTTTGATCCGGAGCCGTCCGGTGGGGTAGCGGGTTTCCTGCCTGCCGTCAGTGTAGACGGTCTTCACGGTGCCGTCTGGATACTCCCTCCTCTTGTACTCAGCCGTGTGGATCTCCTTCTGGCCTGTGTTAAAATGGATCTCCTTGGTGCCGTCCCTGAGAACGGCAGCACGCATTAACACCCAGTTAGTGTTCATTTAAAGGTGGAAGTAGGTGAGCCTCTAAAATGGAAACAACCTCGTGGCATCAGCCTGTATCGGTAACAGCACAGCCCTATGAAAATTCTCTTATTATTACTCATCTGCAGTGGTGGAAGAAGTACTCCAATCCTTTATAGAGCGGCAACTATTTTGATAATCGAATAATAATTTTAGAAAACATTTGCTGGTTCCACCTTTTCTACCTCTTCAATATTTTTCTGCGTCACATATCTTTGGATTTTTGATGGTTGGTCGGACAAAAACGGGCGTTTTATTTTCTACTATTTTCTGACATTTTATCGATAAAATGATTAATGGTGAAAATAAACAGCAGATTAATTGATAATGAAAATAATTGTTAGTTGCAGCCATAATACTTAACTTCAGTAAAAGTACCAATACAACAATGTAAAAATACCCAATTACAAGTAGAAATCCTTCATTTAAAAAATCAATTTTAAGTAAAAGTACAAAAGTTAAAGTACTCGTTCTGCAGAAAAATGGACCCTATAACTGATATTTTTATATGTGACATTATCAGAGTGTTAATACTGATGCATCAATGTGTACGCAGCATTTTACTGTTGCAGCTGCTAGAGGTGGAGTTACTTTTAACTATGTTATATACAGTTATCTAGTTTAGTCCAGTGGTTCCCAACCCGGGGCGTCGGGGCCCCTACAAAGGGTGACTAGATAAATCTTGAGGGGTTGTGAAATGATTAATGGGAGAGCAAAGAGAAAAACAGTCCTGCTGGACAGTTTTGTGGAATATTAGAAGAAGAATGAAACCATCTTAGAAGTCTAGAGGGGAAATGTCTCTTCAGTGGAACTGCTAACAACTTGTAGACATCTGAAACGTGATAAAGGCCTCCAAGTAGACACAGGATCACAAGCCAAAAAGGTTAATTTTTTAACAATGTACTGTATTTTATTAACTTATATATTATGTATATATGGCTAGTGTAGAAATAGCATGAAGTAGCTCAAGTGCCACAACTGGATAATAGTAACTGGATAGTGAGCACCACAGACATTTGCTTGAGTTAGAACTCGTAAGACAAGCCGGAGCTGTGGTCTTTACTTACGGGTTGACCTGTATGATGGTCCCGTCTGTCAGCACGCTCTCCTCCCTACCGTTGGGGAACAGGTTCTTGACCGTCTGGTCTGGGAAGGTGATTTCCTTACGGCCATCTGGGAAATGCTTTTCTGGAGCGGAAATAACAGAAACGATGTACAGTACAGTGTTATCATGCTGGTCACTGATTTTTTTTTAATTTACCTGTCAACTGGATTAAAATAAAACCACCAGATAATTAGGCTGTTTCAAAATCCAGAGGTGGAAAGTAACTTAAGTACATTTATTTAAGTAGTTGAGTAATTTCATTTTCTGTTACTTCACACTTCTACTCCACTACATGTATTTGACAGCTATTTGCAGATTAAAAACAAAATATGAATCAACAAATAAATGATGCATTATTTTAGATTAAGCTGATCATCTGCTCTCACCAGTCTGGCTGTTGGGGAAGTGCAGGACCTCCATGCCATCTGGGTAGGTGATGTGTGTAGTCTGGGCGTCGGCGTAGTAGTAGATCTGAGCACACAGAGCAGAAGTGTGATGAGAGAGTTACCAGTAGATGAATTCAGAAGGGTAACATGCTTATTAGCTTATTTTACAGGAGACTCAAATGTGAGCTTTTAAAGGTAAACAAGGAAAAATCACTCTTTGACCATAGTGAATAAAAACATCTTGTCACAGCCAAGAGTTATTTGTGGCTTTACAGAGTTCTTGAAACCCTCCTTACCTTAACAGTGAAAACAAATTTATTTCCACAATAATTAAGTCTTCAAAAACATCAAATGTGCATAATCAGCCTCATTACAATACAGCATATGTAAGACAATATAATCTCCTTTCCAAGACTTAAGATACCTGGCTTCCCTTTACAAAGAACAATAATTTATTTTAATAAGGTACCATTAATCACTTAACAAGACCAGAGCTTTTGCTAAAGACTACAGAGATCTGTTTTTTGACTAAACTGGTATTTGAGCAAAGAAGGTAGATGATGTGCAGCTGTGTACAGGTGCCACAGAGAACGAAAAAAAGACCTTGAAGGTTGAGTCATTGCATCATAAAGTTTTTATGAGCTTGCAGTATTCAGTGTGTGCAGAGGCTGCCTCTCGTTTTCCTGCATTCATATCTCAACCACGAAAATCTGACTGAAGTTAATCGAACACCCCCTCCCCTCCAAGGCGCATTATGTCCAGCAGCTCCCAGAGCATGGCTTAGTACATAGTAGCACTAAACTCGCTGTTAGTTATTCGTTTGACAGGACTGCACTAATTTAATGTGATGTAAGGTGAACGTCTCACCACTCTCTGGTCGGCTGTGATCTGTTTGGTGTCTCCGTTGAAAAAGGTGACTTTGACCGTCAGTCCGTCTGCTGAAACCTCCTTCTGGGTGCCATTGGGGAAGGCAATAAGGCGATCGCCACTGGCCAGAACCTTCTCTATCTGGAGGGATCACAACCAGAGCGCCATCTTCTTAACATCAAGAACAACAAACAGCTTCTTCACATCAACATCGAGTGACATTTCGTCAAACTCTTTGATATAACTTGTTGTCACGTAGCTGCTCGCAGGTTTATGTGGTTGTTAGGCCAAACAAAGAAACTACAATTACAAACCACATTTTTACATTGGTCGTTTTAGCAAATATCTACATCTAAGAATCCAGCAAATATTTCTGTTATTAACTTTTACACTGTTTTTAGTTTGTTTTTTCTGTCATACCATGAAAAGACCAAAACCAACTAAAGTCTGTGTAGCCAAAGCCTGGTATATCTTATTCCTCTGTGCCATAGAGCTCCTGTACAAAAACTATGAAAAACACAACAAGGAGCCACACCGGCGGACATGTTCCTTCATTACAATGAACACACACACTGCAGCTTATTTTGAGTCATCCCACATACACGTCCTGCAGCTGGAAATACTAGAGCGCCGAATTTTATTAAAATTTATTCCTGTTTGAGTAACATTTGCTAAAACCTACAGTGCCCAGCTCTTTCAAGTAATTATTCTGCTTGTTAAGGAAGTTATACATTTGTGAGCCATTTTTAAAGATGTACATCTTCAGTAGGAACACGTGGGCTTGGGGAGAAGAGCAACAGGGAAGAGATGATCTTTTCGTGGGATTTGTTGACAAGAAAAACTATAAATTATCGGCAGCCTTATCCTTTAAGATCCAAATTAAGGTCAAGTGATAAAAGCAGCCATTTCCTGCTTTGCAATTGCCTGGTGGCTCCCATCAAGACACAGAGCTTTCCGGATTTCATATTCTGGTGAAACATCTTTCCACTGTCTCACCTTCCCATCAGGGTGAGTGATAACCTCCTGAGCAGATTCTGGCTCTTTGGCCTCACTGCACTCTGGTTCTGTCGGCAGAGAAACTTCTTTCTACGATGACAAGATGTCAGAAAACGAAACATTATTATGTTTTCTTCTTTTGGTATTTGCAGTAAATGTGCCGCAGGATTTTGAAGAACCTGCAGTGTTTGTATAGATCTGTTATACCGGCGACGAGAGAACAGCGCTACCGACGTCTCTTAATGGAGAGCAGTTGTGTGAGGGTTCTTGGTTTGGCAGTTTGTTCTGGCTCTTGGTGGCAGGGGTTGACCTCTCCTCTGTCCTCCTGCCAGGCAATGAGGAGGAAGAGGAGGATGAGGAAGAGGAGCTTGGCCCTGCTGGCCTCCTCAGACTACTCTTTATCCCTGCTGACAAAGAAAAATTGGGGAAAAAACATCTTGATTATTCTCAAATATTAAAACATTAGTTCAGTCATCAAACCGTTGATTAAATTCATTGTGGAGAGTAAAATTGTGGATGTAGGATTACAACCAATTAATTGTAAAACATTACTTACTTTCCACAAACATCAACATCATTTAAGTTGATATATTTACACTTTGATCAAATACAGAGCAACATTATCATTCATTTGGAGATGTGTTTGTGTCCAATATTCACTCTCCTTTTACTTCTTTTCTGGTCTCAAACTCCTGAGGGAAATATCTGTCTCCACTATGTTCACCAGATAGTCTCTAACTGTCTGTCTGCCGTTTGGTGCTGAGCAGGTAGTGTACAGTGTTTTTTTTCACAGCTTTTTCACTTAGAACAGCTGCCCCTGTGTCTCTTCACTGTACCTGTAGCACCCTGACTGCTGTCCCTGGAGTTTCTTCTAGTGGCTGCAACAGTGCTGCTCAGTGGAGGGCTGCTGCTGCTGCTGCTGCTGCTGCTGCTGCTTCCTCTGGAGTCAAGAGGACTCTGAAAACAAAGGGAGAGAACCAGTGATCTCAGGTCAGCTCATCTTATTTTATTTCTTTTTGTAAAGCACTTTGTAACGTTCTTAAGAAAAGTGCTATATAAATAAAGTTTATTATTATTATTAAGATGAGAAAAAATCTGAAGAGATAATCAAACTCCTGCACAGGTCTAGAAATTGAACTGGAATTTGGTCAATTTGGGGACTGTCAAAGGGACCTGATGCCTGATGTCAACCACGTAAGGTTGTTAACTCGCTTTATGTGTGAAGATGACAAAAATCATGAAACACTATTATGGACCTATAATTTCTAGTCCTAGTCACACATTTAAAAGATTTAATTAAATGTCTTCATATTAAGAAATGAGGGTCTCAATCATATTGTTTTTGTGATCATACAATTGAAAACTGCGATCCTAACCATAGACAGACTTGTATTAACACAACATAACAGAGAACATGAATATAACAAATATCACAAACATGCTTACAGCAAATTTCACTCCTTTGATCACAGAGGACACACTGTTTTCTTTCGTTTCTTTGTCCTTCTCTGCATTCACAGGGTTTTTCTTCCAGGCACTGAGGCGGAGCTTTTCCAACATGCGGATCTTAAATTAAAAGCGAAAGTACGCTTAAAACATTTTTAAAGAAAGACATAAAAACACAACATGGATGCAACTTCTAAACTAAAATGATTATTAAACTATTCAGGAGGACTACCACTTTAGACACAAGCATTCAGCAAAGATAACAAACAGGGTACGTTATTTGGATAATGACAGGCGATCCGTGGGTCCTTGCATTTATACCTGGTATTAAAATGCGTTCTCATTATCCGTTACCGGTTAGGTGAGCTTTCAACTTACTCTGCAGATGTTTTTTCTTAAGAATGTGGTAACACTGTACAGTTTGCATTTACACCTGGCTGAGATCCAATCAATCACAACGCAAGCCTGACCACCTCCAGATGTGGTCTGGTAGATCCGTTCGCATTCCAGTCCCAATGTGTTCTGCATTCACATCTGGCATTGACGTATGTTTTTCCTTATTCAGATAATGTATCCAGACACAGATCACATTTTACAGCGAGGTGTAAATGGGGTAAAAGGGTCAGAGGTCGGGTGGGTACCTCGTCCCGGAGAGAACTGTTCTCCTGGCTGAGGGAGTCGATCTGTTGCCGCAGCCGGCTGTGTGTGGAGGCCCAGCGACTCTCCCTCCCCCTCAGCTCCTCCTGCAGGCAGCTTAGCTGCTGCTTCAACACCTGGCAGGGAGGACAAGGACCGATTAAAGGGGAGTTCCACCTGTTTCAAGATATCACACTTAATATCTTCAGGTCAGTTACTCTTTATGTGACCATTGTTTTTAATTGTTTTTGATTTTGAAACACAACATGAACACGCCTATAATAAAGGGCGTTCTTAATAAAAAACGAAAACGTAAAAAAACAAACAACAAATCACTCTCCAATCTCTATCTTAAACCTACAAGCAGAAAGAAGCTGTTAAGACAATACTGACATCACTTTTGAAGTTGATATGGCAAACTTGTTAGCCAACAGTTGCTTATTTATATAGTAATAGGTATTTATTTGAAGTCATGTTTTAAGGAATGTGCATGTAAAGTACACAAAAGTCAACTTAACTATCCTGGGACCGGAAATTATGAACATGTGAATTGCTCGATACGGTACCTGGATTTCCTCTCGCTCCTTCTTGTCGGGCATGGCTCTGGCGGCCGCAGCATGCTTCTCAAACAATTTGCGCTCCTTCTGCAACTTCCTGTTCTCCTCTTTCTTGTGCTCCTCAAACTTGGCCAGCTCCTCTGCTTTCATGTGTTCAAACTCCAAACGCTCTTTCCTACAACAACAAAGCAGACATAAATCACACAGGCAAGAATCATTCATTGAAATATTTCCACTTGAGAAAAAGAACATGGTAAAAGAAAATAGAGATCTGGATGTACATTTGAAGGGATTGCTTCCAAAGAGAGTTTTGTGCTACCAATTTTTGTATAACACATTTCTTTGTCAAATTTTATTGTGTAAGCAAACTAATATGATAATATGAATATGATATGATCGCCACGACAAGAACTTGACAACATTTTGACTTTGATCATCCATCCACGAGTAAAATTAATAAAACAGCATGAAGGAAAATACAGAAAAATAGTAAAACAGCATAGAACAGGAAACTCTGAGTGGAAACCTCTGTTTCTAAAGGTAATTTAAGGGAGGATTAAAATAACATTAAGTGCAGACAGATACATCACCTGAGGTTTTCCTGGTTTTTCTCGTTCTCCTGTCTGAGTTTGGCGAGGGCAGCATTCTCCTTCTTGAACCTCTCGATCTCAATCTCCAGCTCAACCAGTCTCTCCCTCAGCAGTCGAGACTGGACCTGTTGGCCTGGGGATGAACATGCGCACACACACGAACACACACACAGAAAACTGAAAATAATACCCACTGCACACCAATTAAATATCTGATCCTTTGTGATCAAAATCAGGCTTAAAACGAGGACTGCTGATCTGTGACCATTTTTATTTGAGATGCACCGATATACAATTTCAAGGCCGATAACAATAACTGATAATTATCTATTAGTTGTGGCACTGATAGCGATACAATGACCGATATTATTAATCTTACAAATGCAAAAATGTGAAGAGGCCAATATATATATTATTTTTAGAAGTTTTTTAGAAGTTTATTTTTCTAATACAACACCAATATTTAGAGAGGCTTTAACATCCCTAGAATAAAGAATACATTGTAAACCTATTTGTAATAACCTTAGTTTAGCCTACGTGGCCTAAGGGCTCAACACACCTCTAATACAGTATAAGGATTACTAAACTAGAGCCAAATATAAATATCGGTATTGGCCTCAAAAATCCAGTATCAGATGGGCTGTACTGCAAACTGAATAGAAGTTTTGCACTGTTGGTCGGCCAACACAAGCAATTCAAAGACTTTACCGTGGGCCTTTTCTGACATGTTACAGACTAAACTATAAAATCGATTCATTGAAAAATAATAACAACAGATATTGGTAATGAAAATATGAATAAGTTGCAACCCTATCGTCATGCGTCAATGCAAATCACATTCATGTGTGAATAGCTATGAAAATTTGCTTCCTGTCTGACTGTATAGTGAGACTAAAAATACTGATATCAGGTTATGATGTTTAAAAGACTACAGGTGTTTGTCTCACCTGTCTCCTCCTCTGGCTTTTTGGACTCAGGAGCAACAGAAGCAGCAGGAGGAGGAGGGAGAGGTGCATTCTGGGCCTTTGGCTTCAGCGAGGGGAACAACCTCGTCATGAGCTGGGAGGCAGGAGGAGGAGCATCTGGCTCCTGATTAGCTGAACCAATGACCATGCCCTTATCCAGCTCCACAACTTTGCTCACCGCCACCTTCCTCAACAGAGTCCGCTCCGGCGGTGAGGATCCTTTGGCTGTTGCCTTGGAGACTGGACAAACTCCTCTGCTGACATTGGCTGTGCAGACCGCAGTGTCCTCCAGGTCGTTCCACGTGTCATTGTCATCAAACACAACTCTACCCCGCTGCCCGTCTTTGTCCTCTATCAGTGTGGACTCGTCAGCATTGCTGAGGAAGCTGTCACTCTCCCCATCGTCAGCTTGTGTCACATCTGAATCCCTGCAACTGTCCTCGTCCTGATACGACCGCTTGTCATACGGCGGGTTAGACTGTGCAGGAAAGCAAAGGGTGCTGGGAAACAAAGGTGGTTTGACTGCCACTTCCTGGTCTTCAAATTCAGAGCTGCCACAGGATGAAACATCAGAGTTCTCCTGCTCGTCTACTCTCCCACTGTCCAGTTTCTCCATATCCTCAGCGCTCACTTTGTTCTTGAATGTATCGTCTCTCATCTTCACCACAAATGCTCCTGAGTTCATGGAACTGCTTTTACGTGCCAACGCACCACTACTACCAACACTATGGCACCTTTGAAGTGCACCTCTGGGCGGGGACTTGATGGGGGTGGAGGAGAGCCGTCGTGGATGGAGCCCCCTGGCAGCCTGCAGCTGGTCCATCTGAAGAACCTGCAAGTGCAGAACAGTCTTTAAAATCACACTGCAGTTAACAGGGGGTATGTGGAAAACTGTGAAGCTCAGCTCATTTGAAAAAATAGAAATTATGATTTGATAATATATATCCACATATTTGTGTTTAGGAGAAAAATCAGCACACAAGTAAGAACCACTGCTCTAGGCCACAAGGGCAACCCATCATGGTGATGTCTTAAACTACAATAACGGATGTTTGGCCTCTTGGGGGCAGTGGAAACAAGCTGCAAACACATGGGAGTTTTTTAAACTGAATTTGACCACAAAGTATGCTGATGAGAGCAGTGAGAGTGAATTAAAACAATTAAGTTGCGGGCCGGAAAACCAAAACAAGGAACTCCGTAGACTACCAGTAACCACATTCACATACAAGTAGTCATGTGAGTCCCATTGTCTTAAAATGAAGCCGCTTTAAAAGAGCATTGCATACTAATTGAAGAAATCACCATGGCAGAGAAAATGTAACACTTGGACAAGGCATCCAAGACATTTCATGCAATCAAGTACAGAAAACCAAAAAGCCAAATAAAGCATAAGGCTACGTTGTGTAGTGCAAGTGTAAGAGCAGGAACTCACAACTACTGAGAATATATCCTTGATTTAAAACACTAGTGAGTTGAATAAAGCACCTTCATGACAAAGGAGGAGTTGGACGAGAAGGACAGCTCCTCGGCCGCTTGCTCCAGCAGCTCAAACTCTCCCAGCTCCATGCTTTCCAACTGCCGGTCACACTCCCAGCGCTGGAGCTTCTCCTGGAACGACAGCTCAAACGAATCCTGTGGAACTCCGTCTCCTCCTACTGACTCGGTTTTTCCTTCTCCTGATTCCCCTCTTGAACCACAACCTTTCTCTAGGGCGGCATCATTTTCAGCCTTCTCTGGCCCTCTTAACATGCCCACCTGTTTGGTTACAGGGTTTGGCTGCGTGCTGCGACCAGGGTTCCTCGCGGCCTGAGCTGATGGACCCACTTTCCTGTTATTCTGCTCCATCACTTGACCCGGTTGATGTTGTTTGGTTTGTCTTCCCTCTGGATCATTTTGTTTAGACTCTGATCCTTCTGTGTTCTGCCTTTGATGACTACCCAAAATCTTTGTCCGTGCTGCCTTACTCTCAACTCTGATGTCCTGAGGTGGCGAACTGAGACCTCTCAGTCGGTTTTCCTTGTTGAGTGTGGCGGTTTTACGCTGGACAGGAAGCCGCTGGACGCCGTTTGTGCCACCTCTCTGGATAGCTGCAGGCTCTGAGTTGCTGCGGGAGATTACTCTGGCCTGGAGTTGCGGTTTGGGGTCCTTCTTCACCTCCATTTTTGGTAACGAGGCTTTGCGATTGTTGGTAAATCTTGAGAGGCCCTCGCCTCGCTTCAGAAAGGCCCTCTTTGGAGGGGCTTGTACAGCTTCAGCACCATCTTGGCTCTGTTAAGGTGATGAAACACAATGTAAATGTTATGTGAATTTGGATGTTTGAAACTTGCTACTGGAGCAACTCTAAAGCCTAAGATGTCAGAGCTTCCTTGAGAGAGGCTCTGCTTGCAACTACATTATCATGTGACAATAACACAGTCAGTCTGGACTGAGATTGTCACCAACTGTGTGCTATATAGCCCATAATTAAATGATTGGTGATCTTAATCTCGGAGCTTTGCTTACAAAACTCTCCTACTTTTAAGAACACTGTCTACTGTGTTTTAGTACTGACGGATTATTTACTTTTTACAGTTCGTAAGGAGACCCTTGTTATATTTTCTGACCTGCTGTTGCCGGGCAGACATCAGCCTCTGCTCCTCCAGCCTCAGCTGCTCTTCCAACAACTCATCAAACGTCTTCTTCTGACCCCCGATACCTGACTTTATAGGTCTGGAGAGGGGCACACACAGACACACACAAAGTAAATGTATGCATTAAAACAAGTTTGTCAGCAAATACACTCATACAAAACAGTAAACATAAGACTGACTGACTGACTTGGTTTATCTCTTCATGAGAGTCTCAACACTGAACACAATATTGCAATATAGTATTTACCTGTCATGGAAGACTTGATCTTCTTTTCTGATGTTGTCTTCAGTCAAAGCCACACTATTACTTGGTATTAACGTGTCATCATGCTCATGAAAATGGCTAGTATCGACACTCTGTTCCTGATCATTTTCTCTGGAGTTCCACACACCTGTAGGTTAGAATTTCACACTGACATGATTTATCTCCACAGTCATATCAACAATCTGATGAAAGTAAAGGTAGACTTGTGCTGGCTGCTGTACTGCAAATGCAAATACAAAAATTTCTCACCCTCTTCGTCATCGTCAGCCTCCGCATAATCTTGACCTCTTGGTAGCCGCTCCTGTCCCCCTGCTGGTGAGAGGTCTTGTTCCTGTCGTGGGCCACAGGTGGAGCCCTGTGGGACCCCACGGCAGTTCATAGCGGGCCTGTATAGGCTCTCTGTGTAATGATAGGCTCCCTGGAGTGGGTTCTCCTCCCATCCTGCTGCTGACAGCCCTGAACTCTCTGTGTGAAGGAAAACATACAACGAATATACAAAGAAGTTATGAGTAATTGGGAGGAAGCTGGGCAAATACATACACATCACTCTCCAACCTACATATTTTAGATCTTAACTGAAACAAATGATCACATTTGCAGTTATTCTGGTCATTTCTCTTTTTTACCTCCTGTGCAGTCCTCAGGTCCATTCATCATTCCCAGCAGCCTCTGCTGCTCGTCCTGGAGGCGAAGCAGCTCCTCCAACTGATGGGCTTTTAGCTGCTCCTGCATGTGCTGCTGCCATTTCCTCAACTGCACAAACACACAATATTATACTTCAATTAGCCATGTAGCTAACACTCTTATCCAGAGAATCTCACAGTATTTTTCAACAGGTTTAAAGACATTTCAACTAGACACTTGACTTTTGATTACCACACTGGTCACAGTGTGTATTAAACTTGTGACCTCACGCTGAAACTAATTCCACCTCAGTGTTTTCCAACATGCAAATTTATTCGTGGCTGCCCATCACAATTGTACACTGCACATACTGATAAGTTAACATATTAAAAGTGCTAACTGACTTGCATGCACCCACTTACGTCACTAGCATTTGAGTCCTTGCAGACATAAATAGCCTTAGGGGAAAAATACTAATAATAGCAGGGAGAGGCAAAGAGTGTGCGTGGGAGTGTGTGTGTGTGATGGAAGTGGAAGTATTAACTAAATAGGAAGCAGTGATATAATCAACACTGAAGTCCACACAAAGTGCCAGAAAATCCAATATTCAGGACATCAACAGATGTCCTAACATTAGTAATGAATATGTTATTGCAGGGCTATCACAGTATCAATAGGATATATCATAATATCCGTGTAGGTATGGAAAATCAGCAGTTAAATTGTCAAGCTGATGTTAATTTTGACAACCAGATTGTGTTTTCTGATTCAGAATATTTAAATAAAAACTCGTGATATTATTACAATGACAGGCAATTATTAATTGTTCCAGCACTGGCAGAAACACTATCAATTGTAGGAGACACCAGATTCTGAAATGCAATAGTGTCCTTACCTGTTCTAGTTTCATCATTAGTGGCATATCCTGTGATTTGCTTGCCATCTCAGCCAAACTGTCCAACTCTCCATTTGAATTTCTTGGAGGCACAGAGGACAGGCCGTTCACTGGCCTGTCAGTCCCAGCCCAGTCTCCTCCAGGTGACCGGGCAAATCCATCCACACCGAGGCAGCTGCTGTCTGCGGAGGCGGGCAGAGGGGCGAAGTCGGAGGCAAATGAGTCGTCTGGCTCCAGGGACGGGGATCCTACGGCAGAGATGTGGCGCAAGGAGCCAGCCAAGTCTGGGCAGGGGTTGAGGATCACCCCGGCTCTGGTGCTACTTGGCATCCACCGGGCTAAGAAGTCTGCCTGGGAGTACTGAAGCCCGGCTGGAGATGACATGATGATCGCACTGTCTCAGGCAGGGCTCGCTAATCCGGGATTTGAACAACAGATTATGGTGACAGATTAAGGGTTAATCACACCGTCGTACAAGATCTAGATGATGCCCAGATCCAAGAAAACTATATATGGTAACGTTAACCGATTTACGTTGAGATAACATTAGCGTTAACGTTACACCGAAGCATGTCAGGACAACAGTGTCAGTTTTAAAAGAGCGTTTGTTTGGTTAGCAACAGCAAACTAACAACTCACAGCTGCTTATGAAAACGCAACGGCTGAATCATTGACAGGGCGACAACATTCATGATGTATCTCGAAATTCAGCTAACAGTTTGATGGTACTCTTAGTACGTGTTAGTTAATTTTCGGTGCATTTAAAAGGCTTGGCTTCCTTGATGACACTTTCCTGTTGTTAGCAGGCTACGTTTTACTTGAGATACAAAAAGTTTTTTTACTGGTGTTACACTGTAGTGACGAGGCAGAGAAATTAGCAACATTAATAAAAGTGTCAAACCACATGTAATTTACCTGTAACATAGGCGAACAGCGGTGTTACTGGATTGAAAACGTGCGTTATAGAAACATAACAGACAAAAGTTTCGAAGCCTACCGCCATATCAAAACAAAGCCCGCGAGAGTAAAAAAAAAATCGACGACAATACAGTTGTTGCATTGTGGGTAATGTAGTTCAACGGCCGTTTTGAACCGTCGGTTTCGCTCATTATATTTAAATTTGGCTTTTTGTTTCATATAAACGACTATAATACTAAAATTATGTATAAACTACACGTTTTTAGAAAATGTTTTTTAAAGTTAAATTTCTGTCGAATGACGTTTTTGGCGAAATTAGCTTCGAATTATATCCGGTTTAACGGGGCGCTCGCAAAAATATTTCACAATAAAGGTCATTGAGCGAATACAATCTGGCGTGCCGTTGAGTTTTCATGTTGGATACTGAAGTTCTTATGTAGTTTAAGTTATATTACTATAAATGTTATTATATCTTTATTCTATGGTAAACATGAGTAAATTTTAATTAAAAATGTTTGACTGAAACTTTTATACTGATATTAACACATCGGATATGCTTTCTGACAGCTGTGATTGGTCGATACAAAAAATACTTTCATGTTCTAGCAACTGAAACTGACCGACTGTCGGAACAATGGAAAAGATTTTATGTAATGTCCACGGTAAGTCGCAATAAGTTAATGGTAGTTAATTGTTTATCATGAAATAGAAAGTTAGATATTGTGTTGAGTTTTCAGAAGTCATATTTATGTTTTATTCCCTGAAATACCGGTTGTTATGTGCATGACAAGGCAGTTCCTAATGCACCGTGTAACTTTTGATTTAACCAAACCTATTTTTCCACGCATTTCCCTTGCTAAGTTGCAGTGAGTAGTAAGTGTATATGATTTGCTAAATAACTCGTTCTCTATGTCCCCCATACAGGCAGCGTGTGTATGTTAAAAACGGGCGTGAAAGATGGACCAAATAAAGGCAAAAGCTTCTACGTCTGCGTTGACAAGCAAGGCTGTGATTTCAGTCATTTGGCCAGGTATTCACATCATCGTGGGGCAGATATTTCCTCACCTTTTCCCTGTGTCTACACTCTGAGACGAATTCAGAGAGGATGTCAAAGGCGAGGGTGCATCCTAGTACACACCACCGCAGTCACATGGATTATAAATCCCTATTTATGTTAAAAAAAATCTACAGGTTCCCCAATAAAGCCTTAGTAATACTGTCGTCCAACACAGAAGTGTCTAAAAGCCTATCACTTCAAAGTAGAGATGCGTGAGACCACCTTTACCTAAATATCTGTTAGGTCACTTTTCTGTGTTTTGCTGATAGAAATAAAATAGATACCGTTTTATACGTTTGGTTTGCCCAAGTCTTAAGTATCTCTGAGGCACATACTGAGATGGCTTTTTATGGTATTCATACCAGTATTCGGTTTTATTCAACTCATATCAGCCATTACTTTATACATGCTGGATCTGAGTATGACCATTGCCATTGTCAAAACATTTGAGGTTATAACTGGTGGTTATTTAATGGCATAACAGTTAAATTGTTTGGCAAATTTTGGATTCCATCTTCCACTTTTGTGGTTGGGAGAGAAAACGTGTTTTTTACACAGATTTATGTTCTGTTTTTGATCTACATTATCATTATCATTATCATCCCTTCCAGCATCTCGCCATCCCACTGCCTCAATCATGAAGATTCGATGGTGGAACTCCAAGCTCTCACCTACAGTCAACAACAGCAGAGCCACAGGTGGGTTGTTTTATGGTCCAAAACGGGAAGAATTATTTTTTTTGTAACTAATACAACTTACAATACAAGTAACAAAAAGTCTTTCCTGTTGCAGCTTTACATTTAAATTAGGCACTTGAAGAAGATACCTGTCTGTAGGTGACCACACACCTGGTTGGTTGGATTAGATCTCTAACTCTAAGTTCATTCTCCTTTTCCAGGTTGTTCTACCGGTGTATTATAGGTAAAAAAGCAGGCCACAAGTGGTGTGGAAACGTGCCTTGGACTGCAGTAAGAGACAGCACCTGTCACATTTTTCACCATACACACCCTTATTTATATACTATAAATACCTTTGTCACCAACCGTATCTGGGACTCATTAGCTCTAGACAACACTTTTATCTCTTCAACCCTGTCTCCAACCCTTAATCATCACACACTCGTGTTCAGAACTTTATGTTGAATTATTGTCATGATTCCAAAGAGACCAAATATGTAAGTGGCTAAGATTTGTGAAATTACTATAGAGATATAACTGGACATATAGATAATTTAAAGTCACTGACCATACAATCACAACATTCCCGGTTCAGGTCGAGCCAGGAAACTTTGTTGCATGTCATCCCCAATCTCTCTTACTACTTATTTTTTTGCCCCAAAAATACCTTTTTCAAAAAAGTTTTTTATAACTTTTCTAATGTAGTTTCTTAACTCCTACAAATAAATATGATTTCAGTCTCCACCTCTCAGAGATTGATTGATTTTTGATCACTTTCCTGAAAACTGCCAACTACCCATTTTTAATATGTCTGTTGTCTTCCATCTCTGCAGCCAGAGAAAGAAAAGAGAACCCCTCTATCTGACACACAGCTACCACCCTCTTGCCTGCCGCCTGTCCGAAACCCCTTTAAAGCCTCTGGCAAGACAGAAAAGGACTCTGAGTGGAGAAGGATGCAGTGTGGTGGAGGTGATGAGAAAAGAAGCGAGGACAAAGACAGTGAGGCAAGTCACAAGGCTGAAAGAAGAGGATGTTATCAGAAAGAAAATGTGGAGAGCGTAGGTGCAGGAGTGGAGGAAGAAGAAGAAGGGAAGCTAAATTCATCAGATACTTACAGAGGTAAACAACTTCCACAGGGGATGAAATTAAAGAAGAGAGTTTCAGATGAGGAGAGAAACGGTCCCAAAGCTAACAGTGTGGGTAAAATGACCGATAAGATGCAAGACAATACTAAAGAGAACCACACCAAGCAAGGAGAAGCAAAAAAAACGATTTCTACCTCCAATGTCAAGGCTGTTCATACTGAGAAAATAAATCAAACCTCACAGGATCTTCACAAGGACTCGCCCCAGCAACCAACCAATGGGGAAACTTGTGTGGTGGAACAAACTGAGCCTACTGTCTCTAAATCTGCACCCAGTAGTAGCGCCCAGGCTTCCAGAGACTCTGATAACACCAGGAAACCCACATCTACCAAACCAACACAATCGGAGTCCAGTCAAACCAAAACCCACCAAGACAATGATGATGATGATGATGTAGTGTTGGTGTCAGTGAAACCTGCTACTCAGAACACTCCTCCTGTTTCTGCTGTCCAAAAGACACTGACCACCTTCCCTGGGTTCCAGTCAGCTTCTAAGGTCAAAGGTCAGCAGGGAAATCCCGAAGGGCTGCACAGCCTGCTCACTGCTCAACTCAAACAGAAAAAGGTGAGTAAGTGACTAACTGTCATGATTGGCCTTTTTTTTTTTTTTTAAGATTTTGAAAGCCATACAAGTTATAGATTAGCCTTTTTATGGTACAGATAAGAGCTGGTACTGGATTTTTGAGGCTAATAACAATATTGTTATAAATAATTGTGACCAAGATAACGCACCTCAAACATATCTTCAGCATTTCTTCACTGCAATTTCTTGTGACTTGTCAGCACATATACACCAAAATACTGTATATGTGTGATTAAGCTAAAATCAGCCGATAAGATTGAACATGCCAATGTAACAGCTCTTGTACAGATCTGCTGCAATCCAATGGAAACTGAGTAATCACAGCAGCAGCCACATAGAGAATATATTCATTACTTTTAATTAAATAATAAATAAGCAGTGAAATCTCAGAACATTCATTCTTTTAAAATCTTAAATTTGGCAAGTGTTTTGTGAAAGAGTGAAACAAGCCTTTTTTTTTTTCGTAATGTTAAGGCCACTCTGTCTGTGGTGAATGTGGCGGCTCTGCCTGATAAAGGGGAGAGGTTGAGGACTCAGGTCAAAGAGCTGGAGGACGCGCTGGAGTCTATGAGCCTTACTGCTGCATCTCAGCCTGGTAACTCGCTCACTGTACAGTAGCTCTAATATGATAAATATGGTGAAACAGTTGAATTTGCATAAATGTCAGTGACCACTACAGCTGTAATGTACAAATCACTCTCAGGGTCCCAGGGTGGACATAACAGTGGTGATGCTAGTCCAGGTAGCAGCCAGGTCAACCCATTCAGCCGGCAGGGCGGCACCATCCTGCTCCCTTCCCTCCCAGCCCCGGGCCCCTCCCAGCACCAGGCCTCCGGCAGCTCCCTGGGACTCCAGATGAGCCAGGGATACACCCAGATGTATGGAGGTAGGCCAAACGGGGAGGTTGAAGACATTTCTGTAATTTTTTGGTTTCTTTTTAGGAATTTGGTCAGGCCATATCAGTTTTATTTGAAGCATTAAAACTTGTCTTTTTGAATCTAACTTAAAAGCTAGCTTGCATTCCTCATTTTCACCTTGATTTTGTTTTCCATCGTAACAGTTTTTCTCTGGATTTTCTTTCTTTATCACTCGTGCAAACAGCCTAACTCTAAGTCCTTCATGTTTCCAGCAGACGCACACGTCCAGGGCTTTTACGGTGGCAGGATGACTCAGGACCGTCTGCTGGTGGTGAAAAATGCCACCAGCGAGGCTATCGACCATCTCCACAAATCCCTGGAGTCCTGCCCCGACGCTGCGGCCGAGGCTTCAGACCCCAAGGGCATCAAGGTTACACACTCCTTCAGTTTTTCATCAGCCCTTCACTCAGAATACCTGACACCTCTAATGAGATTTTGACAAAACTTCAGGGAATGATACATTCATTGTTTAAAAAAAAATCACCAAGTATGTGGACATCCATGTCCTTATCACCAAACATCAGTGCTGGACCTCACTAATGCTCTTGTTGCTGAACGGGAGAAAATCCTTGAGGTCAGGTTCCAAAGTCTGGTGAAAAGCATGAAATCAGAAGAGTGGAGGCTGTTATAGCAGCAGATTAATGCCCATGGTTTTTGGATGACATATTCAAAAATCACATATAGTTTTCAGGGTTCGACATTAACCAAGGCCCCTGGCCACAAAATGTTAGTTTATGGCCACCAAATACTCCATGTAGGTGGCCACCAAGTTTTATTCCTATACTGGATATACTTTGCCTTCGCCAAAGCAACGTTACAGTTCCACAAACATCCCATACCCGAACTAAGAGACTGTGAGAGAATATATGTAACATATGTTTACAAAGTACTTTGAGTTTTCATCTTAAATAAATTATTATAAAAATATATTTTCAATCTGTTAATGTCTTTTCATTTGTTGAAGTGTCACAGGTGAGGAAGTTCAAGTTGCGTTAAATTACCTTTGCTGTATTGTTTTTACATAACTTTACATTTGGGCCGCCAAAAATGTACTTTGGCCCCAAATTTAGGGTGGCTCGTGGGGCCAGTGCTTAAAAATATTAGTGTCTATCCCTGGTTTAAATCTTTAGGTGTCCACATACTTTTGGCCATTAGTATTTGCTATTTTTAGAAAGCAGTTCTTAGAATCTTTGCTGAAAATTCACTTGACAATTGGCTAAGGAAACAGAGCCTCTTTTGATTGGTCCATTAAGTTACTCCAATAAAATTTGCTCTTTTGATTGGTTGGTCAGGTGTCGCTGCTGGCCCATCAGAGGAGAGCTTTGGCCTGGCTGCTCTGGAGAGAAACCCAGAATCCCTGTGGAGGAATTCTGGGTATGTTCATCATTTTTTAAAAATATTTTTACATGACCTTTATTGAAGTGGTTATAATATAGACTGATAAGACATTTTGATGAAAGATGTGAGATAGAGTTGGTATAAAGCCAGTGAGATGTATTCACTCTCACAACCTCTATGGGACACAAAGATAATATCGCTGCAAAGTGCTTTGATAATGTTTTTTCCCCTGCTGTTTGGTTAGCCAGGAATTGGCAAAGAAATTTCTGTAAATGTATTGTGATCTCAGTGTGTCAAATTATTGTTTTCATTTCTATTTGTTCTTCACGCTCTTTTTGGATTCAGCGGACGACATGGGTCTGGGGAAAACCCTGACAATGATTTCTCTCATACTGGCCAAGAAGATTAAGGCAAAACAGGAAGATGATAAGAAGGAAGAGAAGAAGCTGGAGAGCTGGCTCTCCAAAACTGGTAACTAAAACCTTTCCTTACTCCTTCAGTTGGTATGATGGAATACAGCAATGTAATACTCTCCATGCAATTCATATTTGAATTAGATAATACCTCTCTTTTGAGTATTTAGAATATGCAAGTTTTGATTAAAGTTTGTTTGTTTGTTGATCATCCAGACTCGAGCGTCGTGGTTTCTAAAGGCACTCTGATCATCTGTCCTGCCTCGCTGATCCACCACTGGAAGAGGGAGATTGACAGACATGTCAAGACAGCCAAGCTGACTGTGTACCTGTACCACGGCCCCAACCGTGAGAAAAGAGCCAAAGTGTGAGGGAACCATGCACACGTACACACCGCTGTTTTCTCTTTTCTGCTCTTTGTATCTATTACTAAAGGTGCAGTCACACCCGGTTTTCTTTGGTCTGAGCCAGGAACAAATGAAAGCTTCCTGTGTTGCAGTTTTGTATTTGCTTCATTTACCATTATGCCTACCAATTACAAATTAAAATGTAACTGTAAAGAGGCCAGGAAAACCACATCAGCAACACAATTACATTGCACACAGGTAAATTGTTGACTGCTGAGTTTGAGTCAATTTTGAAAATGATTGGAGAAAGCATTTCAAAGACAGAGCCCACTTCCTGTTTGTGTTTTGACTAAACTTTTCACACAACAAATACACACTTCAAAAACTAATTTTGTTAGTTTTTACTTTATAATTTGCTTGGAATCACTGTTGTATTAATTAGAGAATTTTATAAAATGATAACATTGCATGATCATATAATCACAAGTCAAAATTGAACTCTTACACTAAGTTGATTTCATGGTCTCAAACTGAAATTAATTCACTTCAAATGAAAACTCAAGGACAACAATATTTGTTGAAGGTTAAAGGACACTGAAGACATTATTTCCATTCCAGACACACAAAGTCAAACTGAATTAAGTGTTCTCTGTCCGTCCCTCAGACTGGCAGATTATGATGTGGTGGTGACTACATACAGTTTGGTCTCTAAGGAGATCCCCGTCCAGAAGGAGGTTGCTGAGAAACCCATCAAAGATGCTGATCTTGTGGTGAGTAATATATATTTATGAAGTAAAAGCAACAGTTCTGACCTCAGCATTTAACTTAAGATTCTGCCTGTAAGATGTGAATACAGACATAGTTACACTGTTGTTTTCCTCAGCCATCACACTCCGCTCCTCTCCTGCGAGTGGCCTGGGCCCGGGTGGTTCTGGACGAAGCCCACAACATCAAAAACCCGAAAGTGCAGACCTCCATGGCCGTCTGTCAGCTGAGGGCTCGTGCCCGCTGGGCTGTCACTGGTACACCCATCCAGAACAACCTGCTGGACATGTACTCACTGCTCAAGTAAGACAAAAAACACAGTAAATGCAAGATAGAACTGATAGAAATGCTTCCCCTGTTTTGTCTGCATGATGGAAATGTGGGGTTCTTAATGGGAGGCACTTTATTTCCAGTGAGACTAGTGTGTTTAGTATTGTGATTAGAAACTGCATTTTTATTTACCTTTGTTCTAGAACGGTTAAATGATTACAGGAAGTTTTTGTGATCAGTTCATTTATATAGCAAATTTTGTTCATGCACTGTGAATCAGAGGAAAATGGCAAAAATTAAAACAGAAAATAGAATAGAATAAAATATACCATGCAAGCATTCAAAAGCTACACTAAATGAAGCAAATAATAAATGTTCATATAATTAATTTAAAATCTATTCAGGTGGAAATGTGCATGGTTTAAACTGATAGATCCATCTTCGTCTTGAATCCAGGAAAGTTTTTCCTCACGGTTTTGGAGTTATTAATGAAAAGTGTCTCAGAAATGGCCACAAGGCGGCGCTATAGATTAACCTCAACTTTACAAATTCCACTGAAATCTGTTAAGTACTTTTTGAGATGTCCTCTGAAATATCAGATGAACAAACAAACTTACAGGAGCAAAATCATCATCTTGGTGGCGGTAACAAAATTATCAGTTGGAGAAAGAAAAGGCTCAACTTTTTAAATATATTTATTTATTAACCTTTAGACTGTTCTGAGTCGACATTTTCTCACATTGCATTAAGAAACGGATAATGATTCTGACCCTGAAGTGGTTTTTGAAACTACTAACGTAACGGCATCTTCACTGCAGCCAAGTGAAATCAAGGTTAACTGTCTGTCTCTGTCCGTCTTTCAGGTTTCTGCGTTGTTCTCCGTTCGATGAGTACAAACTCTGGAAAGCTCAGGTGGACAACGGCTCTAATAGAGGCCGAGAGAGACTCAACATCCTGACAAGGACTCTGCTGCTCCGACGCACCAAAGACCAGCTGGACTCTACAGGAAAACCACTGGTAGGGATGGTCACACCTTGGACTTGTATCCTTAAAGGAACATTACATTGATGACACTGATTATAGGCCACAACCTTTGTCTTTGTCCATGGCTGGTTAGCTAGCTGCTGGTTTGTTCAGGCAAACAAATCAGACTCTTTGCAGGCTACAACTGAGGTGTTGATTGATTTAAAATATAAACACACGCTCACTCTAGATCGTGTCTGAAGTGAAATGTTGAATGTTTCAGGTGTTTCTTCCTGATCGGACCTGCGAGGTGCATCGACTCAAACTGTCCCAGGATGAGCAGGCTGTGTATGATGTGGTCTTTGCCCAATCCAGGTAACACAGCAGCATATTTTTTTGTTTATTTGATTTATGAGAACTTCTCTCATATCCTTTTAAAGTCTTTCACATTGTATTCATTCTTTTTTTGGTTAGGAAGGTTTAAAATTGAGCAGCTGTTTGCCTTTTCCAAGCAACTTTAGATATTTCCTGCACAACTTTTTTTGACCTCATGATATTTACCATTAAGGGCATGGAAAAGTTTCTAAGAATGAAATAAAGACTAATCAATGTTCCCTATTAACTCTTAATAGATGGATCAATTAAAAAATATAAAATGACGCTATAATGGTGATTTGTTCTTTTCCTCTAGATCTACTCTGCAGAACTACCTGAAGAGACATGAAGGAAATGATGGGAACAAGGGAAACATGTCCAGTTCCAATCCCTTTAACAAAGGTGAGATGTAAGCTGGTTGTTTTATAGTCTTCAACAGGCAGAGTGTTTCATGAATACTGTCCCAATTATTGTGAGAGGTGTGACTGTGATTATATGGAACTATATTTGTGCCTCAGTCCTGAGCACGCAATTTGACATTTTGAGAACCGAAACAGATTTTTTTGCAAGCACAATTATATTTTGTTGAGAAATTATTATCACAGAAAGAATGATTTTAAATTGAGCAAGCAGAAATCTATTTTATCCTCAGTTAAGTAAATAAAATAAAGTATTTGCGTGTTGGCTATTATCCACATAAGCACACAACAGTCTCTCTGTCACATCCTGTCAGGTTGAGTGAGCTTGCAGACAAACATTGTGCCACAATTACAGCTAATCTAAAAATACTAGGCAACCTCTGATCTGGCTGTTTTGTCTCCGATTTCTAGCAGGATTACGAGAGCCAGATGGTACTTTTTGACATTTTGCATTGTGTAAATTAAGTAGAATATATTGTTTGCCTAAATCATATATTGGTCTCAGCAAATATGCATTCAGAAATGGCTTTTTTTTGTTTTTATTTTGCATTGGTGTTTTTAGAAATGTGCATGTATAAAATGTGTAGATTGTTAAATAGAAATGAGAACTTTGTCAAACTTTGATTATTAACTTTGTTAATAAACAGTGTTGCTATTACAAGTGGTGGTGTATCAAAAGTGTGTGTGTCTTCCCTCCCCAGTGGCTCAAGAGTTTGGTATGTCCCAGGCTGACCCTGCTGTGTCGAGTTCCCAGCAGCAGCCCCAACAGGCGTGCAGCACCGTCCACATCCTGTCCCTGTTGCTGCGCCTCCGACAGTGCTGCTGTCACCTGTCACTTCTTAAAAAGGTACACACACACACACACACATACTCTCACAAGGCTTACCAGTGTTGTCCTTAATCAAAAAGACATGTTTACACACACACATAAATACACATAAAGACCAACTGCATATGCTACATAAGCAGTGATTTCCTTCTTTCTCTCTTCTCCCCTCTGCTCAGACTCTTGACTCGTCGGAGCTGCAGGGTGATGGAATTGTCTTGTCTCTGGAGGAGCAGCTCAATGCTCTGTCACTCTCCTGCAGCCCCTCACCATCGGGCCCTGACCCCAAAGATACTGTGGCCCTTAATGGCACTCGCTTCCCTGCACAGCTGTTTGAGGACACCAGTGAGAGCACCAAGGTGGGCTCAGCACCCTAACATTACAATTACGCCCTGAATGTTAGAATGTGTCCTGCAGGCTGTTTCTTATCTGCTGTAATAAGAGACTACTCCTCTGTTCAGAATATGACCATTCCTTTTTGTTCAGAGGCCACCAAGATCAAAATAACAAGTGACAGAATAAATGGTAGTATCAGAGTTGTTTTGTAGTGGTGTCCGTGGAGGTCAGTAGAGGTCACAGGTTATTTAAAGGGACTGGATGCCCTCAGTGTTTGCCTTTCTCTTCCCACTACACAGTTTTGAGAAGTCCAGAAAAGTATGTCAAGAAGTAATTGTTGGGGAGGGCAGACAGCACATGAGGGTTCAGCTGTAATTGTTGATGAAGATGACTGATGAGATAGTTACTTTTATAAGTTATAGGTTATAATCTCTTTGTCAAGAGCCCAGGGAAAATATACAACATGTTTGACACAACAGGTAGTGATACAAGACATCAAAGTCTGTTTATTAGTACAAAAATGTACACATTTTCTTGTACCGCTGGTGTTATTTTATCAAATTTTAACAACAACCTCAATTTTCCAGATTGCTGCTATTGTCTCTGAGCTGAAGACAATCAGACAGAAGAGTGATGATCAGAAGAGGTAAACCATTAAAGTCTCACACTCAGTTTTTCATCCAGTTGTTATATTCTAAATCTGCTTCAGTTTGAGTTATTTTTTTATTCTTTCAGCAAAAATTCCAACACATTCTTTTGGAAGACAAAAGCATCTGCCAAATAACAGTAATCTAGTTGACAAATCAGTCTCCCCACAAGGTCCACTCAGAAGCTGTTCTGGAGCTCTCGACTGTGTCACACAATCTTCCTCAGCAGATGCCCAGTTTTCATGGAAATGTTGATGTTTCCATTTTCTGAGCACTTTAAGGATTTCTCCATATGCTGAGGAAGATCGAGTGATTGTCTCTTCGTGTCATACATTCACCTTCATCACGCACCTGTGTGTGTATATGACCTTTGAAAGGTCTATACATTAATTGACCTATAAACTACAAACATCTGTTAACCTGTAAGTGGTCACCGCAGTTGACCCAAGAGAGCCATTCAATGTTAATATCATATGTGTAATCCACATGGTATCTCCTTTGTGGTAATGTGTAGCGTGATCGTGTCCCAGTGGACCAGCATGCTCCAAATTGTAGCAGTTCATCTGCAGCGGATGGGCCTGAGATACGCTGTTATTGACGGGACTGTCAACCCCAAACGCCGCATGGACCTGGTGGAAGAATTCAACACTAACCCTAAAGGACCACAGGTAAAAACTCTCAACCCTAAAAACAAAACAGTTATGAACACTAGACAACAATTAAACCTTTGACAAAGTTAGTATTTTCTGTTGCCGTTAAAGGTTTCTGTACATCAGAATTGTTCATTAACGCATGAGTATAACAGGCCTGTATTTTCAATAACGCCTCTGTTTGTTTTGCTTTTTAAATGTATATGAAAAAATAAAGAAACATGCTTTTAGGTCCATCGTTTTGTCACACAATGCTAAATACATAGTGGAAGAAGGTTTTCAGTGAAAGCCCCCACAGTACTGCATAGGCCAGTGTAACATTTAACATATTGTGAGAATACTTATATTTCTGGTTTTCTGCCAAAGGTGATGCTGGTTTCTCTTTGTGCTGGAGGAGTTGGACTCAATCTCATTGGTGGGAATCACCTCTTTCTCATGGACATGCACTGGTGAGACACACACTGGCACACACAAAACCAGAAGATTATAATGGCTGATGTGTACAACTGTCTCCTCAAGCCCTTTCAGTGCTTCAATTTCAACTGTTAAACGTTTTACACTCAAAGAATTAACATTTAAAGACATTATCACTTATTCTACAGTGCAACTTTCAGATGAATGAGTAATGCTACTAATGAAGTAAGAGTTTCTTTGACATGTTCAGTATAAGAATGGTTGAGTTTTTAACCTCTGATTCCTGAATATTCTTGACAGGAACCCAGCTTTGGAGGATCAGGCCTGTGACCGAATCTACAGAGTTGGACAAACTAAAGATGTCACCATCCACAGGTATCGAATCAGCAGGACATTTGATGTGTGTGTGTGTGTGTGTGTGTGTGTGTGTGTGTGGATACTATTATTTACTGTTACATCATTGTTGCAAAAGGACAGTATTGAGTTAAGTATCAACTAAGGCTACAAAGTGACAGAATACAACACCAAAATACAGTTAAGTTGGCTAAAACATGTCGTGTAGGCATGAGTGAAACCACAAATTCCCAGATTCATGGGAAAATGTTTGTTCTGAGAGAAATGGTTCATAGATAGCTACTAATTGAATCTTTACAAAACTTAATTTGTATGCATTTTCATTGTTAGTTCATTTTACTGAAGGCGGCGGTGTGCCTTGTTTGTCATGAGTGTATTATAGTTTGGTGTTTGTGTGTTTAATAAATAGCTTTGTGTTTGTGTTTCCAGGTTTGAGTGTGAAGGCACAGTGGAGGAGAAGATTTCCACGCTGCAGGTGAAGAAGAAGGAGCTGGCCCAGAATGTGCTGTCAGGAACAGGAAGCACCTTCACCAAACTCTCCCTGGCTGATCTCAAAATCATTTTTGGTGTCTGAGATGGGAGAGAACTGAGGACGCTGTCAAACCCACAGCTGTCAGAACACCAGACGGCTGTTCATACACATATTCAAAATTCAGGGTATAAATCTGGAAAATCTTGAAATTACCTAATAAGACTGCGGTAATCAAAAACTAAGATACTAGGGAGCTTATTTCCCACCTTGAAATGACAGGTTTCTTTGTGCGGCCTGTCCTCTCATAGCTTAATTCAGAACAGTGTTTTTATCTGCATCCTAACTGCTTTACAAAATGCCATAACATTTTATTTCAAGTTTTCCTTTTCTTTAACTGTCCAGAACTGATATTAGCTCTGTTCACTCAGATAAATGCTGCTAGATAGATGCAGCATTCATTCTGAAACGTGTAGATACTGTGTAACTTCATAGATGCTGCTTCTGCTCTGATTTGTTGCTCCAGCGCAAAATTGGTTACTTGATGTCGGTTTCTCTTATTTTATTCATTTTTTAGGAAGCACATGAAGCTGTTTTAAAAGAGGAAATCTTTGGTATCTTGCTGTTGCAGTTAAGAAGCAGTTTCCTCCAAGTTTTCTGAGACTACGGCTACAACTACAACTGTTACATGCAGCTACAAATTCAATTCCTGAATTTGAAACATGTTTATGCACACTAAAATCATCATGCAACTTCTCATGCAACACAAGTTAGGAACCCTTGTACTTTCTTTTGGCACTTTTTTTTGTGTTTATGTCATGCTACACTAAATGTGGCAAATTATTTAGTAATATTTTTATGTCTTCCAAGTTCTTATTATTTTATTATGTTAAATAACAGGGATACTGCAAAGAGGATTTTCCTCTGTCAAAGTTATTTTTATTTCTGGTAGCTGACTCATTGAAGTGAAGCAAATATTTCCTTCTATTTGTATCACCTGATTGAGTTTATATCCTTTAAAGCTGTTTTCAAAAACCTGTTTTAAGTGTTGTGTATTGTTGTATGTGTGTTGATATGATGATGTTTAAATAAATTTAGGTTATGGAAGTTAATGTGACTGCTTGCTGTATAAAGTCCTTTGCATAGTACATTGAAATGATTTGATTCAAATGTTGAGAAATTAAGTCAAGCTGTGCTGTAATTTGCTCAGGCCTGTTTGGATTTGAGGATTAAATGAAACTCAGTGCTATCATAACTAATCACAGCTGCCAAAAATATGCTGATCATTTGAACTTAATAAGATATATTAGAGATGCTAAAAGATTTCCTGATCTTTTTTTTTTTTATATATTAAGATGGTGTTTATTTGCAATATATTTTGGCAATATGAGCAAAAACGTTTCATTTTGAGGTAGTTTTGTGTTTAATCATAACAGTATGTGGGGCATGATACTTGTAGAAAGTAAAAATCTGTGCTAATGTTTTGTATCATATTTATCCCTTGACTTCTTGCCCCGCCTTGAACAGTCCTCCATGTTTTCATTGCTCGCTTGTTTTCTACGTAAAAATCCAGAGGGAAGCTGTATGTCCATGATACCTTTAGGGAACAAGGGAATTGTGAGCTCCAACGACTGAAATAACGAGACAGTTGCGTGGTAATAGAAACCACACGTCGGAAAATCGTCTTTTTAAAAAAGTGTTGTCCTATAATTCCTGTAGCAAAGACATGTCTTTAGGGGACACTCTTCAAACGGCATAAAAATGTCAGACACATGAGGTTAAAACAATCCATCGGTGTTTGCTGTCTAAATTATTAGTATCGCGTATTTCTGCATTATTTCAGTTAAATTATTAATGTTGCTTATCGCAAAGCATACAATTAGTTGTCCCGCTTACAAGCTTCGACAAAACCAATTTGAAATTGCTGAACGCCGTGAATGTGATTTAGGAGAGGTAAATTGGGAGGTTAAGGGCAGCACTTGAACGCAGCGTTGTAAGAGCGGGCGGTAGCTGGTCTGCGCTCCCTCTGAGCTGCAGAGCTAGTGCAGAAACTACGGCCAGGTACGCTAGCGTCCTGGCTCCTGTGAACACACAGCTAACTCGGCCTTTACGGAGGCTGAATCAAAAATAGCTACATTTTAGCAAACCCGCAGCCATGGCGGCTGAGAGTGACAAGGTAGAGCCAGCGGACAGCGAACAAGACGAAGAAGAAGATGTATACGAAGTGGAGAGGATCATCGACATGCGAGTGGAAGAGGTAAAGATAGCTAACTGCTACCTAGCCGCCTGGCTAGCTTGGCAAACATGGCTGGCATTGCTTTCACTCCATTCTCCAGACGCATAGCTCACCTACAACGGTGCACAGACACTTTCCGTTAACAAAAACACCTGTCTGCAATGTATTTTAAGTGCATTTTGGTGCATTTAGGTGCATTTAATTGCTGTTGTGTCATTCAGCTAGTCATATGCGATTGCTCTTTTGTCGCGGCTCGTTAATACATAGCACCGTTTTTCTGTACAACTTCTCCCATGATGTCCGCTCGCCTTTCCCCTGTTGGGGCCAAGGACGGACGCTTTGCAAGCTTGCATATATTTTCATCATGGCCACATCAAACAAATCCCGGGCCTAATGCCAGTCTCATTGTGCATAAAACATACTGGATGGGGAGATTTGCTAGCGGTAAACACTGCCAGTTAACGCAATTCCCACTGTGGATTTAGTATCGCCTGCCAACGTTACTTTACCATTACGGCCGCCGTATTTGAAAATGGTATCAACCGACCGACTTACCTGTGTGTGTGTGTGTGTGTGTGTGTGTGTGTGTGTGTGTTTTTTAACCTTTATGTGCAATTAATAGACACATGCAACACTGGATAATTAACTATAATTTATCTCGCTTAAACTATTTTTTTAGTCTTTACACAGTAACGTACTTGACTTACGTTAACTTACTTGAATACTTCAGTTGATCTAGTAGCCTGCCCGGGGTATGAGTATGTTACAACATGCACTTTACTAATATTTAATATAGCTGTATACACCCTGCTGAGTAACCATAGTTCCTGCTTGCCCTAAATGTTAAAGAATAACATATTTTAAGTAATAACTAACGCTAATTAATAACTTGCACGCTTGATTTTTTTGATCAAGCACTGGATCTTAGACAAATTAAGTACAACATAGTGTGACATATTGATTACATTGTAGTGCTGGGAATAAAATGTTTGTTGTTAGTTTGGTGGTTTCTGATCGAATACCTCTAGATTTTTTTGTTGAAACTATATCAACATATTATTAATAACCAGAATGACATCAGACTATATGTTTCAGCTCTGCTTTTGATTGTGGGTGATTACACAGTTAATTGCAGCTTGTTTTGGACAGTTTGTTTTATCTTTTAGCAGCAGAGATTCCTCCTATTATTTCTTCTAATATAAGGCATGCATTGTCACAAGAAGGCGCCACATTTTCACACTTACGTATTAACTATCCCGCCCTTCACCTAAGTGATTGTGGAGGGAGTTGCTTTTGTAAGTGAGAGGGAGTTTGTTTTTTCCTTGAGTGCCAATTTAAATAATCCAATTTTTTCCCAGCCTTTGAAATTTGCAAGTAATTTATGAGATTAAAGGATTAAGAAAAATCTTGAGTTAACATCAGTGGATTTATGATGGAGAATCATAGTTATTTGGCCATGATTTCTCTGCAACTCTAAGCACTTTATCTTTACCTGCTTTCTTTTTAATTTGTGTTTCATTTTTCTATTTATTTTTAAATGTAAAACACTTTGAGCTGCATGTTTTGTATGAAAAGTGCTATACAAATAGTAGTAATAATAATAATAATAATAATTATTATTATTATTATTATTATTATTATTATTATTATTGCGCTTAGCTGGATTTCTAAGGTTTTTAGTAAGTATAGCGCATTAGCATGACAAAGACACAGGAATAAGCAAAGTATTGGTGGGGTAGCAACTTGGCTAAAAGGAGAGATCACTACTTAAACTTGTGCAGTGTTGTATACAACTGAAAATAAATTGTATTGGTCTTCCTGTCAAAAGTAGAACTGTTAAATAAGTCTCTTTTCATAGCTGAACAGTCAATTATTTTTAAGGCTGAAATACATTCACAGTGGCAAAAAAAGATCTCCAGCTGCAGAGCTATCCTCACTGCAACGTTTGTCCAAACAAAACCTCCATCTTTAAGCAGCATCACTTAACAAATTCTTAAATGTAACACATTTCTTATACAAATGATGAATTTAAATACATGTAAATAATGCCAGTATTGTTTAATAAACCAATTCCTGACGAATACTAGGGCTCTTCAACCAAATAGTGCCAGAAAGTGAATCAAAAACTTAAAAGTTAGCATGCTATGGTTTGCATTTTCACCACATCACAGGAACCACAAAGTTTAGGCAAATTAAGTCAATAATGGATTAAAAAGTGACTGCTTTGTAGGGAGACCCGAGGGACCGCTGTGAGGTGCAAGATGAGGGTCACATGGTCACGGAGGTAGCCAAGCTAATACTAGCCCTAGTGAGTTATTAACACACTTTGCTTTACACTTGGCTTACTGCTGGCCTTAGATTATAAAGCGTCTCTTGAGAGTCTCCCAGGATTTGTACCACCTGTGTAGAAAACCTCAGGAACATTGAGAAGAGTCAAAACAGGCAGAGTAAGGAAAGAAGCCTGGCCTGCTGGCTACAGGAGTATGTAGCCATTGAAACACAATGTCTGTATGTTGATGCAGTGTTGCAGAACATGTGGGTACTGGCACAATGTGATAGATCAGAGTAGAAAGGCTATTATATATATTATCAGTGTACATGCCAATCAGGATGCCAGGAATACAGAAGGTGCACTGAATCAGAAATATACATCTGTCTGTGAAGTAAGGGGCAGTGGCAGCAGCCTACGCAAATGCATGTCAAAATAATGAATGGAACAGAATATCTAAAGTTAGACCTAAGCTGAATATAATCATTGTGAAAACTGCACTAGTCAAGTGCAATCTGTACAGCATACAGTAGACACTAATGTGCTGTATAATAGACTGTTCTGTAGATATCTGTTGTGCCATTGTTGTAGTTATTCTTGTTTTTATTTCTGCAAAGACACATTTGACGTTGAGAAGATAAGGGTTTGTCTAGCAGTTTGTGTATCGTTGTCTGCCAGTGTCAACTTACCGGTTCCCTTGTGTCAAAATAATGTCCTCACTAAAAAAAGCATAAACATTTTTTTAAATATAGATTTAGAACATGAACTATTCTCGTTTGTGAATGCTCATGCTCAGCCATAAAAAGCCATGTTGTTTCACACTTTTTTTCAGCATTGCTTTGTTCTCTTGATGGTTGTGCTTAATCTTGTAAGCTCTGCTTTTTAGGCTCTCAGCAAACAAAAGGTCTAAGCCTGTAGATCAAGTTGATGTAGATATATTTGAGCTCCCTTAATAGATGTTGGAGCTGCAAGTGCTAAATTAAGTTCTGGTGTTTGGTGAAAATTAGAAGTCAAAACTTTATTGCATGTATCTGCATTGCATCAGAACTCCTGGACCTGACAAGGAAATATTTTCCTAGCTTGTCCCATTTGTTTTCCTTTGTGTAAATGCTTACAATATGGTCCAGGTTGATAAATATGTGTATCTCTGCAATCAGCAATCATTGATGTTACCTTTTCTGCGTGTGGATGTTGGCTTTTTTCCAGGAGTTTGCTAGTGCAGCTTCAAGTGTTTTGCTTTTTCTCTCCAATGGGCTCTTGCTGTCTTGAACAATATATCATCTTTTATGAACACAATCCACGAGTCAAAGAAAAATGTCCACCATTCAAAATACTATATTTAATTTATCTAGTCAGTCAGCCATGTTTGCATGCAGGCAGCCAGATAGTCAACAGTTAAATTCTGACAGCTACCAGCCATTATATCAGGTTGGTGTGGAGGTAATGCTTGAACTTCATACCTTCTCTCTCTCTGTTTTCAGGGTGAAGTCCTCTACAGAGTCCGTTGGAAGAATTACTGCTCTGACGATGACACTTGGGAGCCAGAGGCCCATTTAGAGGACTGCCGCGAGGTCCTCTTAACTTTTAAGAAGGCCATGGCTGACTCTAAGGCCAAGAAAGAGGCAGAAGCCAAGAAGAGTGTGGTAAGTGACAGGATGTGTCAGGTATACAGAATACTACTGATACTGTATTCACCAAAACAATAATACTGGTGTAGGTACAGCATTTACTCTTACTGCGGCTTGCAAAACAAACAACAGCTGATCACAGGTGAATTATTAAAAAAAAAAAAAACACTTAGATTGTTTAACTCCCCACTGCCGAACGTACAAGGTAGTAGTCCAAGATAATAATTCATTCTGTAGATATCTGCAGTGGACCAAATATTTGCTGAGCAAAATTAGATATATCCGTGCCCTCGAGTTACAGTTTATTTTGCTGTTGCACATGACGAGCAAACATACAGTGGGGCAAAAAAGTATTTAGTCAGCCACCAATTGTGCAAGTTCTCCCACTTAAAAAGATGAGGGAGGC
>LKNJ01002325.1:10213-78153 GCA_002120245.1 Maccullochella peelii | reverse complement strand
TATATGTATATATATATATATATGTATATATGTATATATATATATATATGTATATATATATATATACACACACATATGTGTGTGTGTGTGTTCTAGCTTTTCGTTCACAACAAAGCATGAAAGAGAAAATATGAGTGTATCTAAGCGAGAGAGTACAAACTCACAGTTCAGATTGTATCACGGTTTTGAGTCAGGGATCGGATAATTTTTCGGATCAGCAATTAAAATAAAGTATTGGGGTTAAATTCATTTAAAAATGCGCTACTTTGGCTCTGATGTAGTCGCCTCTCTGTTGTCTCGCTCATTGTCCTACTTACAGCACATCTGATTGGTTACACATCACAAGTAATAGCCTATCAACACCGAAGGCTGCTGTGCCACAGACAGGCAAAGAGACTGGAGCTGCTCAGGTGAGCGAGTGGAGCTGTGTGTCGAAGGGAAGGCAGCAGATATTTCCAAAGTTGCAATAAACATCACACTGTGAGGGGGTGGGGGTTGTACGGATCACAGATCAATTACGTTTACACCACTAGGAGAGAGAAACGGAGGCTCTGATGCTGGGAGGATTGTCTCTTTTGAGGAGAACGCATTTCTGTAGGGAAAAGATACCTTCTTTGACATTGAAGTAATCATGTTTTAATACTTTTAGCCTCTTTTTCTGTTATAGTATTAGTACTGTTGTGTTAGCAGTATTGGCACTCATCTTTTCCTCATTCTCATTGTGTTTAGTAAACCGCAGTTTGTTGTAGCTGTAAGCTTGCTGTTAGCTCTGGTTGTACTTTGTGCACTGTCCAGTCTGAAGGTAAGGCACAGTCCATACAGTAAGGCGGCCTCACAGTGCAACGTGGAAGTGCTTGTACTTCAGAGGGTACACAAGAAATCACACATGCCCGTGTCATTTCTTGTGTTGGTTACGGTGCTGCCATGTCACTGAATTTGCTGTGTCGTTCAGTGCCACAGGTGGAGGCCATTGAAAAGAGGCCTGATGGATGTTTTCCTGTAACTGTCACTGATGTGAGCTCCTCAAATCGTCAGAACAAGGCAACAACAGGCAGGAAGTACTGCGTTCTCTGCTTTGCCCTGAAGAAGAAAAACAAAACAATCTTCAAGTGCCGGTCTTGTAATGTCCCTCTGTGCATTATCCCAGGTCGTCTCTGCTTCACGGAGTGGCATGACGGGCAGAGGGCTGGAGAATGGAATTTCCACCATGACAGGCAGATAAATAGTTAAAGTCACCCAAACAATGGACAATACTGCTTCATATTGTTGTTTGGATACATTTTGGAGAGGTTTTTGGACACAGTAAATATCCACCCATCCAGTATTTCTACCAAATTGAAATTCCCTCATTTTGCTGTTGTTAGTTCTTATTAATATATAATTTGCTCTGAGATTTGTATATTTAAAAAAAAAAAATTCTAAATGTTCAACACTACGTTGGAGCCATTTTGGAGAGGTTGTGGATAGGTTTGGCACACAAAGGGACGCCTAAACACTAGGGGTGTAACAGTACGCCCTGTGACCCAAACAATTACTGTCAAAATAGTCTATTTATGTCTATTACTTGCACACTGTAGCATCCACTGTAGCATGCTAGTCGGGTTAGCCAGGTTAGTAAAGCTCATGTAGTGTTGCTGCCTCCGAATGGCAAACAGAAATGAGAGTCCAGAGCTGGAGGGTTCTCCAGTGACATTTAGATCCACTGTATGGATGTGGAGCATTGCGGTTTCCCGTTTAGTAACAGCGAAAATGGATGCACATTAGTGTCAAACTGTATGCCTATTAGTGGAATGAAACAAAACCGGACTGGAAGGCAAATACTTCTTCCCGTAGCGTTCAGGCAGTCTCTTGCTGCAGATTCGGACCATGCCAAAGTAATAACTAATGCTACAGGAGTGTTTATCACTGCATATATGAGACCATACTCAACCGTAGAGAATACCGTATTTAAGCATATGGTCAGAGTGCTTGAGCCCCGCTACAACGTGCCTTTACGTGTGCATGTTAGTCAGACCGTTGTGCCTGCCCTCTATAAACGAGCACAAGCTGGTCAGATCAGAGTCTTGCGACATTTGTGTTATTAATTGTTCTTGTTGACAGTTTGCCAGTATTTAAGTGCCTTAACTGTTACAGTAAGAATACTGTTGAATGTTTAAATATTTCAAAATAAATGACAAATTTATTATTTTCATGTTTTCCCTGCTGTAAGGAAAATGTACCGAACCGTGACCCCACCCGAGGTACATACTGACCCGTGAATTTTGTGTATCATTACACCCTTAACACACTGTTTACTAATCGCCTTGTAAAACCTTAGTTTTACTAAGTTTTTGCTTGGTTTTTACTAACATTTAGTAATGTTAGTACTTAAAGATAATTGGTACACTTATCAATGATAAGTGTGGGGACCACAAAGTGTTTTAGTTTTATAATTTATTATAATAATACATTTAAATATAATAATTTATTTAATTAAATATTTTCATGGAGATTATTAAATTCTGTCATTTGTATTAATGCATTTAATGATATAACTGTTTTCTTCAATGTTAACCGTTAACTATGGTTCTGTGATGTTTACTTGAGAAGTTATATAGAGGTATGAAAAACTGCCACTGCACAAAGAGGTTAAATGAGTTTGCAAATAATATGGTCCAGTATCATCTTACTCAAGTACAAGTTGGCTGGAGAAATGGCTGCTGGTGTTCTTGGACTTGATATTTTGTCAGTCAATGCAAAAAATGGTAGAATCCACACACTGTTTCTTTGCTCCCACTATAATTTTTTTTATTCACTGTTCATTAATTTGAATGGTTACAATTCCTAATCAGGCATAAAATATTTAATATGAGAGTTACAAATGAAACAGTTTGTTTCTCAAACACGTGACAAAATCAACTGGCCTCACCACCCCACCCAAAGTAACTTCTGACCTTGTTTTCCTGAGTGATACTACTACTTAATGAACATGCCAGTGAGAAACAAGTCTTCATTGAGCGGGAATGGCAACCACGAAGATATAACAAGCTGCTGTTTCCTATAGGTTTGATCGACAGGTGATGGAGGATGAAAGGTCATGTAAGCTCTTTATGACTAATCTCCCAAGAAATATGACGACTTGTCTGCTCGCCCTTTAGTCCCCAGACCTGGCCAGAGTTATGGCTTCAGCCTGGACAGTGACGAGAGGGAAGGAGAGGAATCTACAGCAAAGCCGAGGCCTGGAGAGGATTCCCGAGAGCGGAGGGAGAGGCCAGAGGAGGTGCAGCGGCCGGGTTCGGAGAAGAGAACCCCAACAGACGACAGGAGGAAGAGGAGAGAGGACAGTGAGCCCAGACTCTTCATGGCATGTGATGACAATCAGGACACCCAGGTCCCACCAGAGGGCACCGACAAATCTGGTATGTTTCTGTTTGGCCGCCGAGCACATGCTGATCTTTGCTGCTTCCAAATATCAGGTTATGAATTTCCCTCTGCGCAGTTGAGATGTCAGTTTTGTTGAATTTTGACCAACTTGACATGTGACCTCAGTGTTACTACAAAAACTTACATGACGTTTGAAACATACATGTGAACAAGATCTTCAGAAAGAATAAGCAGTAATTTGAATTGCAGTATGCAAGGTTTCTCCAAGCCCAACTAATGAAGTGTCTCGCTCTCTGTGTTGTGTTATTGTACAGACAAGGGCCAAGCCACTTTGAGTCTAGGAATGGACCTCAACCTGGACTGGATGACTCTGGACGACTTCCAGAAACATCTGAACGGGGAGGATGAGATCCTTTCAGGTCCACCGTTATCACCCAGTGAGTAGTCCCATTTACATCTTAGACAATTAGCTGAATAGTGTCTTCTGACTGATTGTTCATGTAGTCACATGGATATCTAAAACTGCAACAGCTCTGCCTGCCATTGGAGAAAATGTGGATAGGAGCTGTGGGTGTAGCCAAAGTTTGCTTGTCAACAAGAAAGTAATGCCATCATTGCTACTAATATGTTACTGTGCTAACGGCTGTATCAGAGCTATGTTGTCATTTAAAGCGTACAGTACATACAGTCTCTGCACTTGTCCCACTGGGAGGCTCTCCAGCTGGCTGTCATTCAGTTTACAACTATTTTCTCTAAGTGGTTACGTAATGAATGGTTCAATTATAACTTGTAATCCTTCAGGTCTTAGACTTTGTCCAGAATAGGCCCATACTCTTAAATCTGTATTTAGTTTTTAGTAATTCTTTTTTTAAAGGAATATTATATTGTTTGAGTAAAGTGTTGAGTGGTTTCTTTTCTTCAATATCCTGTTAAGTATGTTTTGATTGTGAGATCTATAATGTAAGTTCTTTTAAGCTCATTTGGCTCTACCTTGTTCTTGTCAGGTGAGTTGAGGGATGCTGTGAAAAGTGGAGATTACATGGCTGTAAAATTGGCACTTAATTCCAAAGAGGACTACAATCTGGACCAAGAGGTATGTTCCTTCCCCTTCAAAATGTTTTGGTTTAATACATTTTATAAACCACTCACACAAACTATCTTTTTTTTAATATGCTGATAAGCTGGTGCCTTATATTATTTAGTTTTATATTTATTTTTATTATACACATGTCAACCCTTCTTGAGCCTTCAATTCCAAGATAAAAGCACATTTTTACAAAGTTTATAGCTCGCACCTTGGTTGTCCCCAGTGTGTATGTGATGTGTGGGAGTGTTTGTGCAGTTCAGAAAAAAAAAAGTGAATTTTGTGGATGACCAGTTTAACACAGTGTCTGTCACAAACGGCACTCAGGTTGAATACTTGCCCGGACAGGGTCCTCTGCATTACAAATGTGTGAACTGACATTGCATTAAAATTACACTTCATTTTGCGGAAGGAGAAGCTACATGGTTGGAAAAGCATTTGACAGAAACATCGGTGGTCCAAGAATAGTTTTTTTTGTCCTATGTGGAATGTCTCCCCCCGGGACATATTTTAGCTGTTTCAAGCACAGTCTTTAAACTTCTTACAAAGATGTCAAGGTGGTATTAGTTATGACACATAATAGGTGCTTGTAGACATTTTTTCTGTTTCAGATACAGTTGTCTGTTTTGTGATTTAACTTGATCAAATTTGGGACTTCTGAAATCTCTTTGGAATATTTTAGGAAACCCTCTAATAAATTTGCAAGTGACACAATAGTATTGGCAGGAATAGAAAATACTGAACAGTAAACATTGAGGAAATGGCTCTGTAGGGCTACATAATGTAGCAGAGATGACTCCATTCCATCAAATTCAAAGGATCTTAATAATTAACCCATACAGCGCTTATAGATGGAAAAAATGTTTTTTCAAAACTGTGCACCAAGGAATCTGTCTCTTCAAGATCTACATCCACAGACTTTACTGTTTCATGTCTACTAATAATTCAACACCTCAAGATGTTTTTCACAACTCCTGCAACAAACCCAGGTAAGAATGTGGCCTCAAATTCTTTTATTTTTCTGTGGAAACAAAAATATGATATTTGTTAAGCGATGTTGTAGTGTAGTGTAAAAGTGTAAATATTTTATAATGTAGTCATTTAGTTTGATTACAACTTGTGTTTATTTGTACTTTATGAAGCTGGAACAACTGTGGTAATTAGTAGTTAATTAAAGTTTAATTATACCTATAATGTATTGAGAATTGAAGGCCCATGTTGTTTACAATCAAACCAGAGCTGTATTGTTCTAATGTGGGCAGAATATGTAAAAATCTCCACTGAGCTCTGTGTTGAGATCTTATTGCCTCTCTCCGTTGTCAGCTGGATGATATAAAATGCTCTTTGCTCTAATTACTCACTCCTGTTGGCAGTTAACCTAGTTTATTGTGTCAAGCACAAAAATGACTCTTTATTGTATGTGTAATTGTACATTGGTTACCTGGACCTAATGCTATTCATTCATAATTATATGTTCATCATATTGCCAGCACATTAGAGACTGTGGTGTCGTCTTTCCTTGCAGTGAACAAACCAATGGAAGAAGACACTGAACACATGAAGTGTTAGGACAAGATGAACCCTTTGAAGCAGGTACATACTGCATAATGCTTTCACAACATGTATCATCATCATGATCATAGCACATGTGCAGCTAGCATGCACCAGTAACCATCATGTATTCAGGATCTTTTTTCTTTTCTTTTATCTTACCATCAAATTATAAAACATAAATGACATCTAAATAAAAAAACGTGATGTTGTTATGTGAATGGCTGAACACCAGTGTTCCCATGTTTTGTATATGTACTCGGCCTGGTCCTGGACTCTGTTATGGTTTTTTTAAATCACATTGAAGACATATTGTGTTAAATCACCAGTTTCATAGATTTTACTGTAAAAACACTGCTATGCTAAGCCAAACTCGTTTGTACATGACCTCCAAAGTAAGTAAGTGTTTTGATTGCAAGCCATGAATGTAGGTCTAGTGTCAGTGCATATTCTGTTCTCTCCATGTAGCATTTCATCCAACACCCCATGACTACATATACTTGGTTAGACATTTACAATGTCAAAACGCTGCTTGATCCAATAAAGCCATTAACTTCTCGAATGGGTCACATGTGGTTTTTGTACTGGAGATTTGAGAGGTGTCAGGGGTTTTACCTATGTTGGGCTAAAAAGTGATGTGTGGCCATCACATTGACTTCTGTTTGAATGATCCTGGATCTTGGTGGGGCATAGCCAAGGTGTTGATGCATTTAACAGCAGTTGAGAAATGTGCAGAGGATTTTGAAAAGGCATTACCAAAAGAAATGTTACTTGACTTATCACCACCACTTAACAACCAAAATGTAAACCAAATTTTAGCTTTTATTTTTTCCCCTCACATTTATTTCCTAATGAATCTGTGTTTTTAAGTTTACTCAATCAAATTATTCATAAGATCTGATTTGGCGATGAGTCTTACATATACTTGTTCTTTTACAGGCTTGTACTATTGGTGAGACGAGGTCATTTGAAGGAGAGAGGAGCTTGATTGAAGAGAGAAGTTCGGGTGATGCTCTTAGGTTGACTTCTAACCTTGACAGTGCAAGAAATGAAGAGGGTACTCCAAGAGTAAGAGAGAATATCCCACAAGATTTGGATGGTCCAAAAGATGGTGAAAGAATGCCAAGCTGCCCTGCCAGTACAAACACTGAGCAGGTGATAGTAATGGAACATGAAAAGATCCAAAAAGGTGGGAAGGATATAACTGAATCCAAAAACACATTTTGTGATTCAGCTACCAAGCAGGAAAGTCAAGGAAAGGAAGACCAGAAGCAAGCACAGGAAGACGAGATGTCTGACGATACAAAAGGTGGTTTGTCACGTAAAATGAGTTTGAACTTTGATCATTCAAATCCAACCAGAAATGCAGAAGGGGTGTTGACAAGGGTCAGTGACAAAGCAGAACAAAAGGGTGGAGCTAACGAACAAAGTTCCCCCAAGGAAGCAAATGGCTCAAGTGATGAGGCAGATCATGTAATGGCAGGTCAGTCAGATACTATAGATCAAGCTCTGTTTGAGTCGGGCACAAAGGAGATTGCTAAAACACAATCATGGTGCCGCAGGAAAACTGTGGAGAGAAAACAACCAACACGATCCAGTTTAAGGACCTGTAAGAAAGTGCTTGAAACAAAACCTAGCACAGCGGATGATGAGAAAAAAGAGTCATGCAAAAAGCACTTCTGTTTATATTGCAAAATGGCTTTTACCCAACTTGCAAAGCATCTAGAAAGGAAACATGCAGAGGAAACGGATGTTGCCCATGCAATACACTTTCCCAAAGGTTCCAAAGTCAGACAGACTTTGCTTGACCAAATTCGCAATAAAGGAGATTATGAACATAATTGCCAAGTTCTCAAAAGTGGTGAAGGGGAAATTGTGACCAAGAAACAGGTGAAAAATCCCAGCATATCTGTTCGTGACTTCCTGCCTTGCCAGCACTGCTTTGCTTTTTATCGCAAAACTGATTTATGGAGACATGAGCGGTCATGTAAAGCCAGAAAGGGAGATCAGAAATCCTCTGAAAGGACAAAAAAAAAACAGAGTGCTGCCTCTCGGCTGCTTCCAATGTCGGAGTTCTTAACTGGAGGCTGCGAAGAAATCATCCACATCATGCATCAAGATGACATCTCGAGGCATATCAGAAATGACCCACTTATTTGTAAATATGGCAATGCATTGTCTGCTAAGTATGACCATGACAAGTCTCAGTTTGCTTATATTGCACAAAAGATGAGGGAACTGGGTAGATTTGTACTCGCTGTGAATGAGCTTGACGGGAGCGTGAAGTACTTGCATGAAATATGTCTACCATCCAGATTTGAATTAGCCGTTGAAGGGGCCAAAAAAGTTAGTGGTTTTGATCCTAGTTCCAGTAAATTTAAAACCGTTTCCCTTGTCTCAAAGATTGGCTACTCTTTGAAACGAGCTGCAGAAATAGCTTTTGGGGAAAGTCGGATGACAGAGGACTGTGAAACTGAAAGCGAAGTGAAAAAGTTCATACAACTTCTTGATACAAAATGGAGTGCGTGTTTTTCACGCAAAGCTCTTGCATTATCTGTAAAGCAAGAAGTCAAGAAAGTGGAAGTAGACAAATCAACTGTGACAGAAGATTTGATAAAACTCCACAGGTTTATCACAGGGGAAGAAGATGAAGCCAGAAAGGAGCTGAAAGACAGTCCTAGTTTGTCAACATGGAAAAAGCTGAGTGAGGCCACTCTAGCAGATGTTTGTCTGTTTAACAGAGGAAGGGTAGGAAATATTGGTAGAATGCTTTTGCAAACATATATTCTTAAAAAGAGTAGGGGAACATTTGTGCCCTCTGCAGATCAAATAAGGAAAAGCACAAAGTTGGAGCTGGACCTTGGTGCCAGTTTCATCAGGTTGGAACTAGAGGGTCAGTATGGAAGGAACATGCTGGTTCTGCTAACAGAAAGGATGGTTTTGTCAATCGACTTACTCATTGAAAACCGAGAACAAGCAGGTGTGTCAAAAACTAATCCATACTTGTTTGCACGGACTGAAGGTCCATCATTCATCAGAGGATTGGATTGTTTCCGAAGGGCTGCAATGGAATGTGGAGTTAAAAACCCAGAAGCACTTCTGTCCTCATCATTAAGAGAGCAAATTGCCAGCTGCTGGCAGCTAATGAGCCTCAGTGAATGTGAATTGGATCAAGTGGCCACGTTGGTGGGAAGGAGCAGCCAGGAATGTTACAGGCTCTCAAAAAATGCACTACAGCTGGAGGAAATAAGCAAACAACTTCTCAAGATGGATCGAACTCTGCCATCAAGTCCACCCAGCACTGCAGGAGATGGTGAGTACCTTTTGTCCCTTTTGGATCCTATTGCATTAATGTGTTCTTTCATTACATAGGTTGGATGGTAAATAGCCAGTGCTCTCAAAGTATAGTTAACATTTGACAAAACAATCTCCACTCTAACTTCACTTATTTGCTTGTTCTGGAGCTTTCAACTGTGTCACACAGTCTTAATCAGCATATTGAGTTTTCTCAGTTGTCATGGAACAGTCGATGTTCAAACTTTCAATTTTTATGATTGTTTTGGTGCTTTAATATCAAGCAGTCTTGGAAACAGCAGCTGACAAAATCTTGCTTTTTCCAAAGGTCAGGAATGAACTGTCAAGTTCTACAGTTAACATTGTTTTGCCATTTTAAATCAAAAGATTACTGCATTTTTAATTGGATGAAGATTTTATTTCTCTTTATATAATCATAATTTTCTACTCTTTTTAGGAACTATACAGAAGCCCGCTTTAAAGAGAAGACCTTGGAGTGAGAGGGAGCAGGCTGCAGTGAAGCGTTACTTGAGTGAATTTATCACAGGGATGAAGGTTCCAGGTAAAAAGGAGTGCAATGCTTGCATAGCTGCTGAACCAGATCTTTGTGGAAGATCTTGGACAGATGTCAAAAACTATGTACACAACACACTACAGACAATACGGAGGAGAAATAACCAGCAAACATCTGAAGGGAATGTAAATGCAAGTCCAAAAGCTGGAGTCCAAACCACAAAGAAAGATTTGGAAGACACAAATGTTGTCTGTGCTATGACGACAGTGCATCCAGATCACCTGAGAGAAAGTTCAAATTGTTGTATGACAATGGCATCATCAACACCATTCCCCCAAGAGATGACTTCAAGTTATGCATCCTTGTGTTCTACTAGTACAAATATGGTCCATACGAGTCAACCACTGATTTCTACTTTCACACCATTGAATGCTACTGATACACAAGTGGTTCCTACATTTACGCCACACAACACTACAAATGCACTAATGGCTCCTTCATACACATCAGAGAACAACATAATTATGCCAATGTCTCCTTCTTATACACATAATGCAAGTATGTCCCCATCTTCTGTGTATACACCACAGGACACTACGAGTTCACCAATGATTCCCAATTTTAGCACCCTTAATGCTCCTAGCACTTCAATGATTCCTACATTCACAGCATTGAATACTCCAAGTGCACCAATGATCCCTGCATTCTCACCACTAAATGACAGAAGTATGCCTATTGTTTCTTCATTCACACCTCTAAACCATTCAAGTACAGCAGCTTACCCCACAAGCCCACCACCTAGGGCCCCTACAACTGCACAGGTTGTCCCAACAATCCATAGACAGAGTGTTACTGACAGAACACCAGTTGTACAGGAAAGTACACCCATGTCTGGTGCAGGAAGACGAGTCATTCCAGCTGTCAAGCCTCAAAAGAGAAACAAAAGGTTGTGGAGTGAGGAGGAACAGGCAGCGGTGAGGCGTCAGCTTGGAAACTTCTGTAAACTGGTGAAAGTGCCAGGCAAAAAGGATTGTGATGCATGTTTAGCTGCTGAACCTGCGTTGAACAGCAGAACATGGAGGGAAGTCAAATATTTTGTACATAACTCAATTCAATCATTGAAAAGAAGAGGACATATAGTCGCCTCCAAACAAAGTGGAGGACAGGAACCAGAGACTCATAATCCAAACACGGAGTGGGATGGTCCCGTTTATCTGTCCCTGTGAATATTTGTAATGGACAAGTGATCGGTGAGATTTTAGAGGTTTGTGTGGCTGTGGCTTTAACCTCAACTTATATGGGGCTTAAGAATTCAGCAGAAGTGAATTGTTGTAAAATGTACTGTCAGTGAACCTTGGTCTCAGTAGCTATACGGATCTTGACAACGATTACAGACTGCCCTGCCATTCTTTTAGTCACACTTTTTAAAAAGTTCCTGAAGTATTCAAAACCAGGTCCGATGGACAAAGCTATTGGTGTACTGTTGCATGAATATACACTAAATAGGTGAAACTAAGGATGTTTGTACTGTAGCTTTGGCTCAGAAAAAGCAGATAATGTTTAATATGGTTAGATTGCATATACGTATGTAACACTGTCAATTTGTCAGATCATCACAGGTTATCTATAGAAAGTGTTCTAATTTAGATGTGTGATCATTTAGTAAATGTGAACCTCATTTTGCCAGGATTTACAACTTGCCACTAGTCATTGACTGTGGCAAGTTGCTGCTGTGGCACCCAAACACACTTTGACAATTTCAAACACAATATTTGTGAAAATGGTGAAAGCAATGGCTGAATTGTTTGGGACTCCCCAGCCACCATGACCAGGGCATTTCCCACCCTGCACTGAGCAAAGGTAGCCTCAGTGACTGTACATTTCAAGAGGGATTTTTACTCGTCTTTACTTCAAAACCTACTTCGACATCAATCTTTAATTTTTATGAATTTTGATGGTCGAACAAAACCTACCAGCAAATCTTTGCAGCCAGTCCCTCCAACATGATAGATGTGCGTTGACTTGCTTTACATAATTACCAAATGCCTGCCCCAAGTGTACTGTAGTCTTGCTTTAGCCAGTAGCCTATATTGTAGATTGCCCCTGATAGCCTGCAGCAGTAATGGCATACCTTCCTTGCTGATGTTAGAGAACTAGGAGCTCCATGTGTATACCTCTCACTTAAGTATTAAATTTTTTTTTCTTTGAGATAATGTTCATTATCTTCATTTATGCTCTTTTTTCATGTGTATTAACAAGCTGCCGAAAGGTTTGGTTGTATTTTTGTATCACTATACAGCAACTGTGTAGATTATTTTAGTACTTTATTGTATTTGATGTACTCTAATTTGAAGTAAAATACACTGCATTTGTCTCATTTGTATCACTTCGTTTTAATCTTTTATTATCTGGATGTTTGTGACATTAATATCCAGTTGCCAAGATCATATTGCCTTATCATGTTGATTATTTGCTTTATTGCATTTTTTACCTATTCATTGCAATCACATCTAAAAAGACAGCATAGTAAGTACGATCCTGATAAATTTTGTGAGATGTTAATCAATTAACCACCTTGGCCAGTAAACCCACAGTTTAGGATTTTATTAGGTTTTTCTTTCTGTTTTTAGTAGGGTTGTCCTCGACTAAGAATTTGCATTGTCGAATCATGTTTTGTTTTTGGTTTTTTGTTGTTGTTTTTTTTTTTTGCTCACACTTTTAATAAACGCCACGGTCTCGGAACAAATGAGACATACTGGTTTCGAACAGTGTATCTGGTTCCGCCCGTGGGAAGAATGAACATCTAAGAGTCAGTACATTCCTGATTAAAAGCTCTGTCTACTTCTCATGCCATGTGAACTTACTTTTCTCTGACTCGCTTATTTCTCCGAGTGTTGTCTCTCGTCTCTCCCCTGTATGTCTGTATCTCACTCACCGACTCGAGTCGCAATGCTTATCGGAATATACAGATTTGATTGGCTGAGTAGCATCACATGACATGATTTACAACGCATGCAATTGGTTTGGAGTTTCCTGGGCTGTTAAACCAGTGCTGCATTTACCAATAGCAGACTGCTGGTCACAGGCTTTGCGACTGTAGTCCTTGCCTAACAGGGTCGTCACATTTTAGTTTCAGAAAGTGGTCACTGCATTGTTCATTTTACACTGAATGTTCAACAAGGGGTGTGGACCATCTGTTGTTTGGTCGGGTCAGTTGACTGCAGATGTCTTCATTAGGATACCTGAAAAGAGAACTCAACAGCATGCAGTCTGCAGTAATTTTCACAATTTTCTTTGTGATCAAAAGTAGCTGAAGTAATTGTTAAAGAGTTCCAGATAGCACCACTGCTATTTGTCACAGAAAGATTTTGTAGCAGCTGTAGTGAACTTGTGTAGAGAAACCAGTCTTCACTCTTTTGTACCAAAGCCATTAGTGTCAGTCATACACAAAACCCTGACTCTCAGCAGGGTTGCAGACTTGGGTCAGATAACCCACGTTATCATTCAAACCAACGGAAAACGGGTTTTTCACGTGTCATTGCATACTTGTGAAAGGGGTATATCTGCATTGCAGTATATACAGTAGTTGGTGTTAGACCCCAGATACAGTTGTTTGGAAAATAAATCAGCTCAAGGTCTACAAATGGTATATGATCATTCAGACACTACCATTGCTGTTTGGTGTTGGCAATTTAACCAACATTTCTTTTCCTTGTATAGTAGATAGCTTTCTTTCATTGCTATTGTATAAGCACAGAGTGCGTGTTATTCTTCATCCTGTTGTAATTATGTTGCCTTCAGTTTAATGCTTCTTATCAAGTATTGTAAGGAACTTGTAACTTCTGCTTGTACAATAAAATGCTTCTTGGCTTAAAATTTTAAGATTTTGTTGTTATGAAAAAGACATTGTGTATTTGTTTTTCAGGATTCAATGTTAAAGTTTTCGGCTTTTTATTTGATTCCACAGGACTTTTATAATACAGTGTCAAATGAGACGATTTCAATTTGCAATTATAGTTTAAAGATGAAAGAATCTGTACCAAGGCACATTTTCGATCAAAATACTAATGTCAGCCAACATGCTGATGTTTAGCAGGTACAATGCTTACCCTGTTCACCGTCTTAGTTTAGCATGTTAGCATACATATGTTACAAAGTTGACGTGTTTCACACATGCCCCACAGTTGGTGGCATGGTGGTGATTAATTATTTGGAATAGCACTAATATCAATGACAAACCTGCTCAAACCTTTTGGCTTTTTGTGCACAGTTATTATTTTACACCATTTATGCAGTAACTCAAACACATTGTATCACACAAACAGTTTCTCCTGAGGGACTAATGGAAAATATTCAAATATGGACAGACATTTTTTTCAGAATAATTACTGCATTATGACTCTCAACCTTGTTACTGATGGACTCCCCAGTCTGGGAATTCCTAGAATTGGCATTGCTGTGACAAGATGCCAGTTTTCTCAGCCTCCGGCAAGTATACAGCAAGATGAATGACCGGTGTCAGGGTGGGAACTTAAACACCTGCAAGTGCAGGACTAACGCCATGCCTAATAGCTCAGCACAAACGGTGACATATTGTTGTTTTGAAAGTGCTCTAGTTGATGTATACAAAATAATAATGAGCTTGTTTGCGTTTTATCTGTCATTGTAGCATTGTACACGTGTGCTTTATCTGAAAACGAGATGTCGATGTGATTGCAGAAAGGCATCACTGTGCCTTCTGAGGGCCAAAGAGAAAACCTCTTGGAGTAATGTTTGGTTTAAGTTTTATGGATTCCCCCTCTTCAGCTGTAATACAATCCACAGCAGGTCAGTGAGAAGCTTTTTTACCCCCATGATCTGTGACATTGTAGCTTTGTATCTATCTGTCCACAGGATGTCAGTGGTATGTCCCTGAGCATGCTGGCAGCAGCGGGGGGGCAGGACGACATCCTCAGGTTGCTGATAAAGAAGGGGGGGAAGATGAATGGACGACAGAAGAACGGCACCACAGCCCTGATGCACGCGGCTGAAAAGGTAATGTGGCCTCTCACCCCAAGATATTTTTTGGAATAGATATCTCAGACATTTCCCTCAGGAGTTGGAGACAAAAACAGCCAAAAGGAGAGTAAATATTGGACTTTCATTCATCAGGTGGCCAGAAACACGACTCCAAATAATGTTGCTGCATGTCGGCTCAATGTTTAAATAAGCTATAGTTTGCGATCACGTTAGCCATAAAATCTGCCCCAAAGTGGGGCTGGTGGTTGACAGTCATACTCTACTGTAGCACCATCATTTCACATACACACAATGTGTTAGTAATACACTTTTTGAAATTGATAGCACCATCATACCCCAGTTTCAGACTCGACTGCACACAGTCACCAATTTTGTGTATTTTCTCACCCGTTTATTTTTATTTCAATCCTCTGTCAGAATTTCTTGACAACTGTTGCTATCCTGCTGGAGGCGGGCTCCTACGTCAATGCTCAGACACTAGGCGGGGAGACAGCACTGATGAAGGTAATGCTGCATTTCACACACAAATCTCTGTTTGACACAGGACAATGAAACTAACCCAAGTTTGACCATTTACACCAGATGCAGGTCGGTTTTTCATCTCGTTTTTTTGTGCAAAATAGACAAACAGGATGTAACGTGTAAATTAGTGAGCCTTAGAGGTGCTGGTAGCTGGATTTTGTTGCCTTTGGACAGAGGCAAACTCGCTGTTTCCCCCTGTTTCTTTGTGCTAAGCTAAGCTAACTGTCACCTGGCTGCAGCTTCATAGTCATCTTACAGACATGAGAGTGGTATCGATGTTCTCATCTAAGTATTTACAAGAAATCGAGTAAGCGTATTTCCCAAAATGTCGAAGTATTCTTTAAAGGTAACCTGTGGAGTTTTTTACTCCTAGTAGCACAATGGAGCAGCTTTTTTTTTTTTTATGAACTTGCACGTTGGTGAGGCAATACACATTCCTCCTAACCTGGACCTGCAGCAAAGGCAGGAAAGAAGAAGACGGCTCACTAGTACAAATGGTAAACAATGCAGAATTCAAACTTTTAAGAAAAACTGTCTTTGCAAGTGTTTTATGAGGAAGGAAATGCATTCATCACGTTTGTTAAGCCTTAAAGATACACACAATGTGTTGCGGTGAGTAACACTGAATGTAAACAGAACTTTTGTTTGTTTACAAGAAAACTCCATTGATTTTCAATCATATCACCCAGCCCCAATAGAAACTTCTGTTTACTATTTCACGCCTAAGCCAAGTGGAGGCATAAATGTGTTAAACTCTGATCGCAATCAGTCTCAAAACCAGGTTGGATGACATGCTGTTACCATTCAGACTGCTGGCAAACATGATTTATTCTAGGTCACTGCATCGTCTGTTGTGCTGGTGTTAGGGCAGTGAAGAGACAGGCAGTGATGAATCCAGAAAGATTTACAGTGATCAGTACATGGGACATGTTGGTAAATGTTTCCTGTCCTTCACTTCAGGCATGCAAAAGAGGGAACGCAGACGTAGTGCGCCTCCTGCTGGAGTATGGAGCTGACTGCAACATCCTGTCCAAACACAAGAACACTGCCATATACTTTGCCAAGCTCAGCAATAACCTGATGGTGTGCGACCTCATCAAGGACCACATCAGCATGTGAGTGCTAAGCACAGCTCCCAGCATTGCTGAACACTGAAAATGGGGAAAGAAGAAGGACTGTTGGTGGAGAGACAAAAATTGAAATACTTTATTGATGCCATAGTGTAGTGTGTAAACTCTGAACTTCAATACTTCAAAGAAATCCTCAGAGGTAATCGGTAAGGTCAGAGGTCAGCAAATTGCACACAGCACTATATTACTAATACTGACCAATAAACACCAGGTACATTTGGTTACACAGCAGTTTGAAATCGACTCTCTGCATTTTGGTGTGTGTTTGTGTTCTTGTTCATCTATCTGTCACCTATCTGGTTTTCATTCAGACTGTTTTTCTCTCCCACGTCTCCGTCTCTCAGGCTGTCCAGTGTGGCGGAGGACACCATCCGAGCGTACTTTGAGTCTCGTCTGGTGCTGCTGGAGCCTGTCTTCCCTCTTGCCTGCCACAGGCTTTGTGAGGGACCGGACTTCTCCATGGAGTTTGGCTTCAAGTCACAGCAACAACCAGACGGTAAAACACAAACTTTCAATTTGGAGGTCATCAACTCTGTTAGCAGCTGGTTGCATTTCTGAATACACAACTTCAATCATCACACACAACAAGAGATGTGGTTTGTTTTTCTGTAGTGATCACTTTTATCAACCTCAGGGCCCCCACGAAGGGTCACTTGATATGCAGACAACATTGTGGGAGACTTCTAAGAATCTCTCTACCTTTTTATCCTTCCTTCTTTTCCTCTCCCCTTCCTCCTATTCCAGGCTCGGGCATCCTCCTCTTCATCTTCCACGCTAACTTCCTGAGTGAAATCACAGCCAGGCTCTGTGGACCCTGCAGCGTTCACGCCGTGGTTCTCAATGACAAGTTCCAGCTGCCCATCTTCCTGGTTGGTCCTTAACAATAACAGCAGACAGCACTGTTCAGTTACACAGCACTTAGCTAAAAGCTAAATTTACCAAGTGGTTTATCAGAAGAAATAAAAAACAAGGTTGGTAAAATACAAATGGATAAAATAAAATTTAAAACATACAAAACAGCAGCAGAAATAAGTAGTCGGCAACATTTTTAAAAAAAAGTTCATTATCAAACTCCATTTTGATTCTATTCACAGTGGCTATTTTTTTCTACAGTAGCTATTCAATGCATTCACATTCAGTAATTACCTCTATATAGAAGCTTACATTCTTACTGAAGGAGTCTGCCATTCCCACAGATGACTTACACCTGCACAACCAATTTACAGGAAACTATACATGTACTTCATATGTACTTCAGCCTTACTGTTAATTTAACTTATTTTATTAAATCTTTTACATTAAGTGCCAATATGCTTCTTTTTCCTAATGCATTCCTTTTTGTCTTCAAACGTTCAGGATAGTCACTTCATCTACTCCTTCAGCCCGGCTCCTGGCATCAACAGACTCTTCATTCGTCTAGCAGAGGCACCAACAGCCAAGGTGACACACACACACACAGTAATACACAAACACATACACATAAAAGGAAGAATAAATGGTCCGTCAGTCAGCAGGTTTAGACACACGGATGTGTGGTAATGTTGAGATCTTGAAAGCTGCACTAGAGGAAACTGTACTTAGACAAATCCAAATTGTAGAGAGAAGTGTCCAAATGACTGAGCTCGGATAAAGTGACACTCTTGGTAGATGAAAGGGCCGGAGACAGAAGCTGTGTATGTAGCCAGTTTTAGTGAAAACATATGTGTTACGTAACAAAAGTGGATCGTGCTGAGTATGCATATGGACAGTGGAGAAGTGAATTATGCTACAGCTCTTGTTTGAGATGCATTTTGATAAAAAAACAAACAAAAAACACATATCCCTTGAAATGTAACTGACAGGAATCCAAGTCTCAGACTAAAAACATTTCTTCAGTTTTTGGCTGGAGCATCACTATATGGTTAGCTACAGTAGCTACCACAAATAACATAGCTTGCAAGTTGCTGTCAAAGTTAATGTTGACGAGAAACATTGTCTGAGCTCATGTTCTGCTGCAAACATTGTTCAGGAGCCACAGTTTTGTAATCTTAGTATCGTCAGTAGATCACACAGTATGCTTTAGTCATTGAAAAGGGAGTTGTATGCAGCAAGTGAGGTTCTACTCTAATTTCATGTTTTTCCTTTTTCAGTGATGGTGGCGGTCACTTCATGTTAAAGGATGAAGCTGGCATTTTTCTATGTGCTTTCTTCTTTCTTGTCAAAAAAACCCATGAAAAGACCAAAACCAACAGTGTGTTAGTCCGTCACTCAGTGTTTTCCAACTTCCCTACTCGCCCATTCGTTCCTAGAAGGCATAAGTCTTTAAAAACAGGTCACAAATATATAGTTCCTTCTTAACACAGCTGGGCACTGTAGCGTTTAGCAGACATTACTCAAACAGGAGTAAAGTGCATTTGTTGGGGACTATTTTCAGTCGTGGATTAATACACATTTGGCCACATTAATTAATACACATTGAGTTTTTCCAGCACCACATGATATGTGTTAAACTACAGCGTCACTGATGTGTTTTTAAAAGTTTTTGGACAACAATGGAGCTCTATGGCACAGAGGAAGAAGATATATCAGGCTTGGGATACACAAAAAATGATTTTTAGTCGTATCGATTCAGTGTTGGTTTTGGTCTTTTCATTGGATTTGTTGGCAGTAAGAAAAATATAGCCTTACTCTTTAGCTCTCCAGTTTTTTTTTATGTTTATTCCAAACAAAAATGTAACACATACAGTTTTCTCTGTTTGGTGCTGCCAATGTAAAAGCTATCAAAAACACAATTACCATTTTGTTGCCTCAGTCAGTATAAGAGGCTAATAGGTTGATCTATTATTGTAATGAAGCAGTTGTGGATTTTTTAAGTGTGCTAACCAACTGTTTTTCTCTGATGTTCCTCTTTCCTCAGGTCAAGCTCCTCATCTGTGCATACAGAGTTCAGCTGCAATGATGCCCTCTCTGATCATGTCAAAGGTCACACCAAGCCTGGCCAACACAGAAAAACACACTAACAAACACACCACCACACATACACATATATTCTTGAAATATTCTGCCAAGCTCTTTGTCCTCTAAGAGAGGAAGAGTTTATTGGATCCACGTCACCATGAAGTGAAATTAAAAGCTGGCTTCCTCTGACGTCAGTGTAAATTCTCAAAGACTGCATTTCATTGATGCTATCTGAATCGTGTCCAGACCACTGCTCTGCGCAGCTTTCGGGTGGAAGGAGGCCGTCAGAAACTCCCTCCTCTCTCACTGGAGTAACTTCCAGTACTGAAACCCTCCTGGGTCGTGCCTTTCTCCAAGTTCCACCTTCTGTCAGCGTGGATATCATAGATGCCTGCGTTGTTTGTAAAACTAGCTTGTGTGTACGTGTGTGTAGATTGACAACGTCTTTTGGGTGCATTTGAGCAACATGAGGAGATTTTTCCATCGCTGTTTTTTCCCCCAATTTTTAGCATTTTTCTTGGACCGAGCTAATGCTTTCCCACTCATGTTGTTTTTGGTAACATATAACTTTATAATGGATTTTTCAGGGTATTAACTTGTGTATCAGTGTTACACCCCGGTGATTTTGAAGTCTTAAAAACTTAAAAATTTCAATTTTGTGTCAGAAAACCAGTCAACACTTGTCCACAAGTTAAAACACCAGAATGAGGTGGTTGCAAAGTAAGATGTTTTAATGAATGAAGAAAAGTTCCTTTTGCCTTCCATGCACAGAGTTGCTGTTTATATTTTCTGGTCTGTACATATTCACATACTATATATAAATGAATACATACATATATACAGTTACAACGTGTCATCTGATGACTGATAATGTTCTGTTGCTTTTTTTGCCACTGTAGCAGTGGGTTAAGTTATTTAGTGTGTACAGTAAAAAACTCTAATGTAAATTTCCTTTTAAGGGCTTAGATCGACCGCCCTGCTAGTAAAGTTTAGGGGTTTTTAAATTGAAAAGCTTCTTAGTCGCCTACTGATGGCTGCAGAATTCAGAGATTTTTACACGGACACTGTACCGAGCCTTTGCAGGACTGCCAATCAAAACTCACTCGCCGCCCCCCTTCGCTCTCCTCTGACAATCGTTCTCGTCAGGATCTGAAAAGTGTAGTGTGATATTAAAAGGAGCCCCTCTACAGCAAGACATGAATACCAAACCCAGATGTTGTGAGAACACTGATTTTAGCTGTGTGATATTGCCTGTGAACTCCGCTCAGGGCAGCAATATGTCTTTAACGCCTTCAACAATGCTGGTGAAACGTTGTTGTTTTGTTTTGCGTTTTTGTCTGTTTGCAGTGTTAAATGAACTGCTGCTGCTGTCAGAAACTCCAAATTGATGGGGCCTCTCTCCATGCTGCCTTAATATCCACAGTTTTCACTTTTGTTTTTCTTTACTTTAGTTAAAAAGTGAAAGAGGAATATACCCAGTTGTAAAATTTTCGACTAAATCCATAGATTTCAATAGTTTGCTTCCTGTTTTGTGAAGTTGTCTCAGTGATGACATACAAAACATTAGAAAAAGAGCCAGACTACTGAGGTTGTAGCTGTCAGAGACTATATGGACGCCTGTATTCAGTGCTGTTTGCATGAAAATGTAATCATCTCTCTTCAGCGCCTTGTCCAGCTGGCTAAAGTTTGATTCTTGCCTCCCTTTAAGAAAACTTGGGTCTTTTTTTCTTACTGCATCCTGTTTTTCTGTCACTTTCTGACCATATTCCTGTCAATCATTTCACTATAGAGCTGCTCACCTCTCGTTTACCTGATGTCACAGCTCTTGGGCTCAGTTTAGTCTTAGCAGGCATACGGATGCTCCAGGAATCTAACCCAACAACACCTTCCAGCATACTAACTCTGAGACATGCAATACATTTTATTGTACCATGTTAAGTGGCAGGAGAATATAAAAAATGCAGCCAGAGAAACATCAGAACTGGCTTTAGATTTTAGTTTTCATTTTCATCATATACCTTGCATGTCTCAACAGAGTGAGGAATCAGTGTGTGGAAAAGGTTGTGTTTTGGTGTAGCAAGATCTGGGTAGCTCTATAGTTAAGTGACTACAGGGATTGTGATCAGAACCAATCAGTGTGATTGAAAAAGATGGGAAAATTAGTGATGGCAAGATATGGAAGTTGTATATCCAGCCTTTGTAATTGGGAGGGCTGTCCATCCACGGATTATCTGAAAAACCAAAGATGACTCCAGATCAGACCTTACCTGTGATTTTGCATGTTTAAGCCCATTAAGTACATATCTTACAATTACAACTAACCATTTTGCAAATCACTGAGCTGTGTTTAATAGTTTTTAATGTACTTTTCCTGCTTTCTACGCAGTGATTGGTTCCCATTTATTGGGAAATGGGATGAAAATCAACAATAGACTCTCAAAAACCTGCTTGAATAAACCATCACAGTGGCCATTAAATCTGCCATTGATTTTTGTTTAAAGTCATATTATCATTATGATATTACAGGCATTTCAAATCAATCTGGACTTCAAACTGCTTTACCAACAAAAAGCTCCATTATTGATGTGCACTGTGATGGATTACAAATGTCTAGCAAGTTTCAAGAGTCTGCTAATTGATTTTCACAATAAAAGGCAGTGGCTACCTGGAAGGAAGAAAGGAAAACTCAATGAAGAAATCTGAAACTTTCAAGCATGCATTCAAAACTTGTCATTAGTAATGAACAATATATAGGATGTGTAGTAGAGATTAAACTTGTGGTCCGGCTGTTGATAGTTGGTAGTTTTTACCCTCATGGGTCTCTGACTACTTTGCCAATCCCCATCACTCCTGAAGATACTACAGTCTTTCTGTCATGCCTCTAGAATCTCCCCCGTATACACCTTTTGATTTGAGGGTGTTGACAAATATGTGGCTCTGATTGTTCCTGCAGGTAGACGTGTACTGTACTGCTTCTTACCCTGAGGCTGTGTCTCTGTCCTAAATAAAAATGTGTACATATATTTCCACATTGGTTTCTCCGCCTGTATTCATTCATCGTATGGCAAGTTTATTCGGTAGAAGACAGAACAGAGTTGACAAGAAGTGAGGCGTCCCTGGCCAGACTGACTGGGGATGGTCAGCACCTTAGACCCCATAGGGCTCCATCATCATTACATGTGGATATGTGATGACCTAAAGATTTAAATTTGCCCTAATAACATGTAGTTTGGTGTGGTGACTGCTTTACAGAAAGACTGAAAAGATGATTATCTTTTGAAATGTTAGGCACCTTTTGTAGAAAAGTTATCCCCTGTTCTTGTATTGTTCTCTTGACCGTGAAGTAATGTCTTGATCACAAGTAAACTTTCTGTGACCTCAGTAAAACCTGTCAAAACAACTTTTACACGTTTTTATTTTCAACAAGTCCTAATTCTTTCACTCTGACAAAGAAAATAAATTGGTACATCACAAGAAAATATAAGTACACACATCGTCCCCAGCCTTCCTTCCTTATTTTACTATCCTCCTTACTTATCTGTGTACTGTTATAATTTGTATTTATTTTCTCATGAAATAGTTGTTATATTTAAGCTTTTGTTTTATCCTGACAATCTCCTCGTGATCATTACATAAAAATGCAAAATGATAATCAGCACATATAAGACGGTCTGACAGAGATTTGTTTCCTAGCTATTGAGGTCGAAATGCCATGAGATTAATGCTTTTATATTTAGTTTAAATAATAAACCTGTCAAAGTAGTTACAGTGCATATATTGAACCACATGTAGCTGATATTAATGACGTACCTCCTTACACATACAGGTGAAGATAAAAGAAGGTTGAACACCGGTAAGTACTGAGATGCAGCTCCTATAAAAAAAACTAAATTATTTACTTTACTATGATGCACCTGAATAATCACTATTACGGCCAATTGTTTTTAGAAGTCGCATGATATTTTGAATTGAGATCACGTGTATTCATATTTTTTGATTGAGTACACAGGTCTGGAGGGGTTAGCCAGTTTCCTGTCAAAGATTGCAACATTTTGACAACAGAGGAAGGATACAAGAATGTTTCCCTCGGAGTACAGTAAGGTCAATCATTTAAAGAAAATAATACGGCACAACCAGCCTTGAGAAGGCCATCCTCGAAAACAGTGTCTGTGTGAGAAAGACACTTGTCACCAAGAGACTGAGGACTGATGACAGTGTTTAGCTGGTACTTAAGCGGTTGAAGCTTTACAGCAAAGAGAAAGGGGGCACTTCTCTGAAACAGGCCCCTTGAAGGCTTGTGAAGGTAAAGGGTCAAATTCAGTCAGTAAAACTGAGAAATCCTGGAGGAAATCCTGCTGCAGTCTGCAGTGGAACAACTGAACAAAAAGCCAACGCTACACAGGAATGGCTTCAAACAAATGATGTGACTGAGCTGAAGAGTCCAGACCTCAATCCAGAATTTGTGACAGGACTTGGTGTTCTGACAGAGCTTGAAAAATCTCATTAAAATCCACTGCATGTTGTGAAAGAAAAGATGTTCCCTTGCGACATTATGGGTTCAAGTCTGGCTATCATTTACAGTGCTTTATGATGTCGAAATAATCTTACAACAAAATCCATTCAGGAGCTGTTCTGGAGCTTTTATTCCTCAGCAGACGGAGTTGCCCAGTTATAGATATGATCAAAAGCTCCAGATCAGTTACTAAATTGACACTGCAGTGAGATTTCTTTTTTTTTTTTTTACATGTTGTTTCCAGAGTGACCTTTGAAGCTCAGCCTTTAAATCAACATGGATGAGAAGTCCTTAAAGTGCTCAGATAAAATGGAAATTTTGACATCTACAAATTCCATGTCAACATGGGCAAACTCCATCTGCTGATGAAGATCACGCGATATGATCGAAAAGATAGAAGTTACTAAGTGGACTTTGAGGTGAGATTGTTTTGTCAACTGGTTTAGTTTAGTTGCACGCAAGAATGCTATGGAAAAAGGGAGAAAAATACAAACTGTGGTTCATGAGGTCATAAAAACCTTCACCTCCCCCAGAAAACAGAAACCAGATGCTATCTGAACTCAGCTCAGACTAATATGGTGCAAAAAGAAAAGGTATTATCAATGAGGAAGAGGAATCAAATTACTTTATAAAAGTATTGTCAGCAACATGTACTTAAAGTATCAAAAATAAAAGTGCTCATTGTACAAGCAGAAGGGCACGGGTTATTACATATTATAATAATGGGTTATTATCATTTTAATGTTGAAGCTGGTTGAGCTAATTATAACTGTATATACTGTTGGTGGTTTAAGCCTTTAAATGCAATATATTTTATAAACTGATCATATATTTTGTATGTAAGATCTTAAAGAGACACGCCACATCATGAAGATAAGTTTATGGGTCATGTGAGGGGATTTCCAAAAGTTTGAAAAATAACCCTGATGACGTCATCGTGATGTCATCAGGGTTATTTCGACTTGGAGACTAAATACTGTACTCCAACAGGAAGTGTAGCTAGGGCCATGCAGTTTGAAAGATGTGTGCGTTTACCAGGCAGGACGGCTCTAACAAAAGATGCTATCATGTTGAATTGTGGGAAATGTAGGATCCAGTGCTTTTGGAGCTTGATACGACTGTAGGAAAAACCTCGGCCTCTGCTGCTTTGATTTTGATCATTGTTTCTTTAATCTGTCTCTTGCGAGTCCCTCCAACTTTATGCAAGTGCAACACAAAAATGCTGGAATACCCCTTTAAGTAGCTTAGAGAACTTGAGTAAATGTACTTAGTTACTTTCCCTCACTGCAAAAGTATTGTATTTATGCACGGTGGCTGTGTTGATGTCACGTTTGCCACCAGTCATATTATTATGTTATTGAGAGAAATATTGTAACATATTCTGAGCAAAAAATGCATTTAAAAGAATTGAGTAAATGTATAAATAGTAAAAATAGGCTGATGGATGGATACATATCGGCTGGTTTTGCACTCATCAGAGCACCAAAATGGAAATTAAATTAAATCAACATATGCCTCAGACCCCTCCTAAATAATCAGTCTGCCTAAAATTTCTTAAAATCTGGGTCACATTTTTAATATATGTCAGTAGAATTTGCGCGTGTGGGAACATGGAAATCTCCCGACATTTTGCTCAGGAACTGACAGACAGAAGATCTGGAAACCCGATTTATGAGACTGATTTAGAGATAAAAACCGTCCCATCTTCAATTCATTGCTGCCCTTAATCTGGTGAGTTTACAGATATCCTGTGTGTGGGGCCGTAGAGGTGGAAATAATGTTTCTGCACCGCCGACCGTGAATCCGGTCTGCACATTTCAGTGGTGTTGCTCACTACTTTGAACGCACCTGATCCGCCATATTAAAAAAAAAAACGTGATCATCAGTTAATTCGACTTTTTGCCTCGCAGAGGCAAAACATCACCAGATTACACCTTTGATATTTCTTCTTGTGACTCATAATTGGCCTGTTGTGCTCAGCAGTGAGTTTACAGTGATCTTATCGCACTTAAAGGTATTTGTAGCTTCCTTTGACATTAACCATCCTACTTATTTTATATGGATTAATGTTGTTTTTCTAACACTCTAATGGGATTATTAGTTATTTTCTGGTCTGTTTGGTTTCTACTGCATGTCTGGATGAAATTACTTGAGGAAAGCCGATGTTGCACCGACAGAGCAGCTGAGAACATGAACTCCCTCAACCCGGATCCTTTCTCCTGATTGGACCCGAGCTGTGTACTTCAATGCAGCCTGTTTAAGCGCTTCGACAAAAGCCCTTCGTGGTCAAAGTAAAGGTCGTCATTTGCCAGCTGAACTGGAGTCAGTTTACACGGGAGATATGATTTGTATCGGTAAGGTTAGATCAGATTAACTGAGCAATTTAATTGCCAAACACGCAACCCCTGATTGCTCCAAGTGCGCTTGCGCAGCGAAAAAAATTAAAGAAATACGAATGGATGCCGTCAGAGAGGGTAATAAATGAGAGAGGTCTCACTCTGCATCTACTTCCGGTTATAATAAACGTGAGCATAGATGCAGGACGGATGTCGGACCTTAAAGGACCATACAAGTGTTTTTTTGGGATGTTTTAGCTAGTTAACTGTGTTACTGATATTCCAACACATGCTGTATTTTTTTTTAGATATTTCATGTATTGTTTTCCAAAATGTTCAGACAGCCATTAGTTTCCACTCATTTCTGCACAATGGAAAAACAATTTAGACTTTTAAAAACTTGAAATCCATTATAGTGAATAACAAAATTCTATTATAGTAAAGTGGTGATGCAGTTTGCATGCAGATTGCTTTGGAAAGTCTGCACAGCATTATCTCACAATGAAACTTACCTTAAAATACGTAGGCTACATTCACTGAGATGGAGCCTGACATTTGATTTTAGTATCACAGCAACCAATGGCTGCCTGAACTTAGGAAAAATACACAAATCAGAATCACTATGGCACACTTTGCATAAGGAGACCAAAAAATATACACTATGTTCTTTTTTTTGGCTTAAAACAAAGCAATGTCTACCTGCAACCCCTCATCACTGGTTGGATATGTCTACTGCCTGTGACCAGTACAGCCATAAAGTGAACAATTTTTAGAGTCCCAAGTAAGTAAAATGGTTCACAGGGAAAAACAAAGTCTGAAAATATCACGCGATATATCTCGCGACCCCTCCGATTACAGCATAATAGTTGTCTTTGCCTGCTGTTTATTCTAATCAATAAGTAGTTTAGAAACCTACATAAAAAACTTCCCTGCTGAAATAAAAAAATATGATCTATTAATATAAAATTATTGTTCAGCCTCCCATCCTGAATGTTCAAAATGGCTGCTGTGAACTAAAGGTGACATAATGAGCTGACCAGATAGTTAGCTCATAATCATTTAAAACTACAATCACTCAGATGTGTCTGTATAGTGCAGCTAGATCAATCAATCAATATGTCTTATCAATACTAAACATAAAGGTAAATGCCCTCATCATGCCCGCAACCTGCGTGTTACGTCACGTGAAACGCTCTCCGTACGGAGTGAGTCATCTGCCCAATAGACGATCTTTGGACGTAAAGTGGAAAGTTCTACGTTGTGCGCACGCGCTCACCGGGATTAATGTCAAGGCACAAAAGTGGCGCTACACCGTTCCGAGGTCTATTCCGGTAAGCGAATTTCCCAGACGTTTTTTGTATTCCAGTTTTACGCCTAATTAGTCAAAGTTTCGGGAACTTGTGCGGGCCGCCAGCCGGGTGTCCAGGGACTCTCTTCGGGGTCACGCCGGGGCGAGGAGACACATTTAGGGAACAATAAACAGTTAATTTTAACAGATTTTCTCCCCTGCTCAGTGCGTGCTGTGGCTGTTGCCACCTCTAGTCTCCAGTATTGTTCAGTTGGCTCCCTAATGGCGGACGGCAGGCAGTGCTGTTTTCCGCTGGGGGAGGGAGGGAGGGGAGGTGGGGGGTAAATTCTATCTGGTTATGAAAATAATGGGTTTATATCTGGCTTTGGGTCACGGTAACTCCCGAGAGACTCATGTTAACGCGATGCAGGGGTATGTCTTTGAGCCTCGTTATTTACCACCGCATGACACAAATGAAGACAGTTCATGTGGTACGTACGGCGCCCCCTGCGGCGAACTGGTATATTTGCCACTGATTGCGCCAGGTTTGGACTCCGTGCAGGGTAACTTTCCAATTAAAACCCCAGCGTCACAGGTATCATAAAAATCGGGCTTTTTATTCGGATTCCGGGTTTGTTTTTGGTGGCATTGGCATGTGCACGACTAGAAAAACTAAACAGGATGAAGAGGGGGGATGTTGTGTAGTAAAACCAAACGTTGCCAGCCGTTAGGGGTTGTGTTTTTGAGTGTTACACTGTGTATGCTGTGCAACATTTGGTCATGTTTTAATTTATTTGATGCGAATAAGTTGTGCTGATTTTTAGTGGTATTTTAACAATGGCGCAGTCTATGTCTGCTCTCCTCCCCTCGATCCGCCGCTAATCCAATGGCTGTTTGCGCCAGGAAGGGCAGGGGTGGGAACAGAACGGAACACCCTGAACCACGTTTCTTCTGGATCCCAACTTGGAAGCCAACCTACCCCCCTTCATTTACCTGGGTTATTTATGGAAGAGTTGCGCAGCTCAGGTAGTGCTGGTTCTGTTTATTGTTCTTGATTAAAGTTTTGGACCTGCTCTCCATAGCCACGTTTGTTAAATATTACTGCTGAAAAAAGGGAAAGGGAAGCTCGGATCATGTCGAGTGTTAGTGGCCGCGGTCACCGGGTGCCTGGACCGGGTTTGGTGCTGTGGTGGTCCTAGTCATGGAGCTGAGCTCCTCGCCGGTGTTAATAATCAAGGGCACGGCCAGGGGGACTTTAGCGACCCCTGAAAGCTTGGAACAGGCTGTCCTTCTGTGCTGATTTCATACATTTCAGAGGAGAGCTCATCAGCTGTGTTAGAGCTCAGAATAGTCAGGGTTTAGTTTTGCATTCAGCTGCCAGGTAACCGAAATGGACTGCATTTTAGCCCATCAGCTGGTTTGGGGGATGTTCTGGTGGCTGCGCATTACGCATCACTTCTCAGTGACATAAGCCTTATATAATAATCTCATCCGTTTGATTTGAATATGTTATTAGTCGGTTGATATCTGCGCAACTGGCGCAAACAGCTGCATGTCTCCACCCTGTGACCTGCTGGAAAAATGATGTCAACTTGGCTTCATGCGCAAACTGATAGTGTTGGAAAGGTAGAGGTGCACCTATGTAAGGTGATGATGTGGCTGGGGTTGGTCTGGCGCAGCCGTTGATTTTTAACTGCTTGTCTGCCGGGTGTTTTGTTGCACGGAGGCAGTATGACCCCAGCCCAGCCCAGCCCACGTCTCTGTCCACCTGGTGTTGACGTTGGGAGCAAGGTTGCATGTCAGAGCTCATTAATGCTGGACCCTCGTCTCCCTCTCATCCACGTGAATGCAGGCTGGCTCATAGCTCTGCATTGCAGTCTGAACTGGAGTCTAGACCAGGCTATTTTTTTCCCCTCAAAGCACTGAGTTGCTTTGCACATAGATTCCCTCTGTAATATCTGGTCAAAAAGATGTGATGCATTATTTTGCAGCTCAGCTTGGCTTTGGGGGAGGTGTTGCACATGGAGAGGGTGCTTTTGGGTCTTCTCTCAATATTTTGACACCAGTTAGCCCCACGGTCACAGACAGATGTAATTATAACCCTAACACACGTGGTCTCTATAGATATATGGTTGGGTTATATATCTTCTAAAACACAAGCTTGAGTTGGATTACACAGCACCAAGCAATGGTTTGGAATCCCATCCTGTTTTTGAACACTCAAGAACAATCTTGAATGTCGTGCTGTTTTGGCTTGTGCTTCCTGTCACATGGTCACTGTGAGCAACTCTTCCTCTTCCAGCTTCAGTTTGTTACAGTCAAGTAGATCTTAACAAGCATAGATACTGTATGCAGCTCTGGTACGGTGTTCTTCCTTAGTGCAGCAGTGGGGTGTAATAATGTATGCAATGAACTTTCACACAAGCATTTCTACTTTGATAGAAAAAAGGCAAATACACAAAACATGTTAGCATATTGACAGTTTCAAACATGTATTTTAGCTTCTTTTGCTCTTAATTGCCTTAAAACAAACAACATTTACCTGTTAACAATATTGAATGTTGTTTATTAGTAAATATGTATGATAGTATATGTTTAAAAGATTTGGATTTGAACTTTTGTTTAGACTGAAACATCGGATTATACAACACAACAGCTCTATGTTTAATGTTTGATATTTGGTGCTGATTCACCTCAATATTTGCCTTTGGGGGTCTAGTTTGCAGCATTGCTGCTGTGCAAATATCCCAATAAATGTCTTCCAGTCAGTGTCACCGCTGCATTTAATACATCTTTCACTGTTTTGCATATGTGCTGGCAGGATCTTTTTAGTATTGAACATAAATACTTTTTTGGTACTCACCGAAAAACGTCCGTAGCTCTGAGTATAGGAAATCATGTACCGAAAGCTGGCGTTAAATGTGTAGTCATATTTGGTGCGTTGTTGTGATTTAAATAATAAATTTGCCAATTTTTGATAGGTTTTGACTTTTATTTAGGCAAAGTGCTTGTGTTAAGGTAACAATTAAAATTTGAGAAGTGTGGTATTAGGGTTTTTGTAACTATACAAACTGCATTGGATTTGAGGTATTTCTTATTTTGTCTATCCCCTTTTTGCCAACTGCCAGCAGCAGAACAACTCCCTAGTTTTTTAAAATAGGTTATAGGTAAAAGTCTGCTTTTTATACTTGTGTCAAATAAATGTAGCTTTCAAGTTTTGGAACTACACATTGTGGAGTATATGGAGAAATAAATAATGCAGATCTCAGTTATACGTTGCTGTAGACAGCTGTGAGACTTTACATCTGGACATACTTCCAGTCATAGAAAGATGTCAGCATCACCTGCCGGATAACACAGCACCTTTGGGACTGATTGGGAGCCTGGCATTGGGCTTGAATCAGGAAAGTCTGGGTAAAGGATGGACTTTGTAACCAACATGCCACCCTTTTGAAATGAACTAAAAACATCAATAATATTTGTCATCTGCCATACTGAAATTTTACAAAAAACTCACCCATAAAGCTTGTGAAGCATGTGGGCAAAGTGAAAGTTGTAAAATATGAAGAAAAACCCAATACTCCTCCCATCAAAGGCCTACCTGTTTCCTCCAAGATACCATAGCTGTAGCGCTCTGATTTGTATTGGATACACCCCACAGTGCTGGGGCCAAAATGGCCGCCGCAGTGATGTCAAGGCAGTGACCTGACTTCCTCTGTAGTGTAGACTGTGCTCTGTTACAGCTCTGAAGGCTATATTCAGGTGCTTTCAGGCTCTTCCTGTTCAAGGGCGATGGTTGGGGTGAAGAACATGGAGCTACGAGAGTGCACAAGAGTGTATCTGTGAGGTTGCATCTGTTTGTGTGTTTTCTGTGTGTGTGTGTGTGTCTTTTTGTGCTGCAGCTGTCAGCAGTGGTGTGATGTGTGGCTTACAGCCACCCTCATTGCTGCATAACATGAAAAGGAGATTTTGACAGAAACAGATCAACACAGAGAGTGCAGACATCCCCAAAAGTGCTTTGTGTGTGTGGCACCAAATCAGCCTACAACATATTTTATTGTATTTCTTCTCATTTGGGATTATAGAGAGACTTCAGAGTCCCACATTTAGTAACACTTTACTGTTGCTTGCATTTTTGCCTTGAGCTCTATATACATTGCTGAATAGCCATTAATTAATTCAGTATCACATAGGGTGATGTCTAAACCATTTAAATATTGTGTTGGCCAACTCAACAGCACCCAGATGTAGAGCACAGAGAACAAGTCCCCATGGTGCTGGTTGTGGTGGTGGGCCTTACCGTCACCACGGCAACCAAGGTGTAGCTTCACCAGTTGCCGGGGGCAACGAGAGAGAAGCCGTGTCGAGCGACACACAGGGCGGGATGTGAAAGACAGCAGGTGAGGGGAGGAGTAGGGTGCTGGGTAGTTGGGTAAGTAGGTGCAGAGAACAGGAGGAGAGAAAAAGGAGGATGAGAGGGAGAGATGTGACGGGGAGGAGGAGCAAAGTTGCCCCCGTTGCTGGGCAGGCACGTGGCAGTTGAGTCTACGTTCAGCCATGAAGACATCACCTCTATCGTTGCATCTCTTGGGTCTTAGCTGCCCCCCTTTCATAGTGTTTTCCTGTGGTAAATGCAACCAGAAAGGCTGAAGCAATATTGGAATCATTTTAAGAAAGTTAGTATTTTAATAGGACAGAATGGCGTAGTTTGGGCACTGATTTTGCATAATCCTCAGGATTTCAGAGCTGTACGCTCTTTGAGGAGCTGACTAATCTATGATTTGATAATAAAAATACTGAGCTCTGAAGAAAGTCATTGGCGTTATCAGGTTTTATGTCTCAGAAATCTTTATGTTGTATGCTATTTTTTTGTAGCGCCGCCCTTGTTCTACCTTCTAGCTGCATCTTGGAGGAAACGGGTCGTAGTTTGAAATGAAAGGCTCTCATCTGGGACAAGCTTGTTTGAAAATTAGTTGGACATTTTAAAGGGTTAGTTCAACTAAATTGGGGGAAAAAACTAGCTATCCAAATGGTTTTTTTTTTTATCTGTGAGCTCCACAAACAAAATTCCCTTCACCCTCCATTGTGCTGGGGGTGGTGTCAAATATCTCAGAACAAATATCTAAAACCCAGGGCAAATAAAACCCAACATATTTGCATGATTATATAGGCTAGAGGCAAGATTGTTGGTGAACTGACTGTTAAATATGATTAGCAAAAACCAGCCAGTGATGGCATAGACACAGAAAAGGTGGTAGCTAACAATGGCAGTGAGGAAGCTACGTGGGGGAAGCTTGTCTCTGGGGACACCTGTGCTACCTGTACAGCTGTCAGGCATCATAAAACAAACCAATCACTGGTGCTGGCTTCACCTAATTGTCTCCTAACTGCCTTTTGTTTGTGATGCCAGGTGGTTGCCTTAGCGATGGATGGGGAGCCAGAACCAAACCCTGCCGTAGCAGAAGAGGCAGGGGAGCGGGTGGAGCCCATGGATGCCACTCCCTCCCCCCAGCAACAGACCACGCCCCCCTCAGAGGAGGCTGGGGAGGCAGTTTCCATGGTAACAGAAGATGGAGCCACAGAGGAGGGTGGCACAGAGGACAATGATGATGATGTGGTTCTCGTAGGGGAGGAGGCTCCCCAGCCTTCTGCCACAACCCTTTCCCAAGACACGCCCAGCCCAGACTGCCCAGAGCCAGCTGCTGCCTTGGCAACTGTAGACATGTCCACGGCAGCGATGCCTTCTAAGACCCCCAGTTCTGCGTCTTCCAGCACATCCACGGTGGCAGCACCTCCTAAACCACCAACCACAGAAGCAGAGCCTATTGTCATTGATGATGAGGAGGACTCTGAACAGAAAGACACTTCCTCCTCCTCACCAGCGCACCCCGGAGGCTCCTCAGAACCCCACTCGCCAGGTGCACTCAGCAGCACGGAGCCAGATTCAGAGATCAGGATCGCCAGTGTCACCACACTGGGCTCCAGTAACCAGAAAGGAAGCTCCACCGTTTCTACAGTAAATACTCCGCCACATGCAGTGGACGTCCAGGCAGACATGACCCTGATGATAACCTCGGTGACATCACTGCAGGACGGGGCGGCAGCTGTCACAGCGGTGAGAACCACCAGAACTGATTTTATTTAAACTCAAGCTTATGTTGCTTTCGTCTCGTTTACACTCATCTCTGCTCTGTTTTTTGTGTTTTTTTTTTTTTTTATTAAATTGAATTAAATTTTTAATTAATTTAATTTTTTAATTGGTTTCAGGAAATGTTGGTTCTTCTGATGGTGTCTGCTGGTAGACATTGGTGAAAGCAGGTGCTCTCTTCAGCATAGCAGGTTTATTCTTGGCAAAGTGGATAATGATATCTTTGTAATGACACTGCTGCGAGCTGATATTTTATGCCAATATTTATTCATCCAAGTTGCACTGGCAGCCCCTAGCTAGATAAGGTTCGATTCATTGCAGGTTCTACATACTGTGCAGCATGTTTTCTAATGTTTTGTCACTAAGGAGAAAAACTAACCTAAGGAAACTTGTCTGTCTAGGCAGGTGAAGGCCAGGCAGAGGAAAATGGTCTGCAGATCAGCAGTGCGTTCAGCCTGAATCCCGACACCCCACCTGGTCGACCAACCGCCTCCTTCAACCCAGGGCGGGGCTCAGGCCCCATGGGCCAGCTGGTACAGAATGGAGACACGGGGACGCACAACAGACCAGGTAATGAATTTATTATACAGCAAGAAGAGATTTAAAGAAATTTAACATGTTCTTACAGGTAAAATGGTTCGATTGTGACCAAAATGAAGCGCCACATTTGGGATTGGTCACTGCAGTGCGTGCAGGCTAGCAGAACTTGTCACAAATGAGAGCCTCGTTTGTTAACACCCCAGTTACACTGTCACCTGAAACTAGTCAACAATACCATCTGAGTGGTAGCAGGCCACATGTTTACTTTCATATATTTATGTTTTTGTTTTGAGGAACCTGCATGTTGCCTCCACTAATGCTCAGTCGATCAACACTTGGTCAATCAGTTGCTGGTCAGTATTGGCTGATGTAATTTCTTTAAGATTTTCTGATATTTTATGGACCAAATGATCAATCAATAATAAAAATAATTGTTAGTTGAGCCCCAAATCAATTTATGATCACAGAAGATGAAGAAAACGAGCAAATATTTATAATTTTTGGCATGTTTGATTAAAAACTTAAATGTCCGTGTTTCCATTCCTTGCTAGCTTGCAGCTAACATCTCATAAAAAACTCTTTTACACCAAGCACAGCTGATGTTCACATCCAGAGAAAAACCGTAGGGAAAGGTGGAGAGTAGGGGATGTAAGGGTTCAGTATGCTTTATGAAGAATAGGACAGCATCTTGTGGAATCATGCCTTGGTAAGACAAACAACACTTTTCATTCGAACTCCTCTTCTGTCATACTGTTTTTTTTTAACATAGGAACACTGGAGAGTGTCCATACAGGCCTTAAATAGCTCCCGAGTGGGCTGTCAGGCACTTTCTGATTTCTCGGTGGGACAGTCCTGAGTCCTCACAGACCTATTGGCATTTAAGTATGTGAATTGATGAAGTGGGACATTGGGACTGGGCCTGAGACAGTTTTATGTTCCTGTCTAGGTGCACACAGACTCCAGATGGTGCTGTTGACTGCAGTGGTACTCTTTTCTAAAACTGGCTCCTGGAGGATTAATTAATTATTATAATTTTTTTTTTTGATGCATCATAGTTTCGTGTCTGCCGTTTAAGCCAGTACATCAGAATCACATTTTAAGCAGCCTCTTCTTGCTGCACAGCATCTTATACAGTTTTACAACCACAAAAACAGCAAACCACGATTTGGCTGGATAGGCAAATAAGTGTGAAGCTGTTACTTTAGGCTAGATGGATTGGTGGTGTTAACAGCAAGTGTGATGTTTTTTCCTGGTTGCCAGTCTGTCATGGGGTGCCCTGGTACCCTAATGGTTGAGGCGCATACCACCACATACCCGCAACGTCCCTGGTTCGATTCCAGCCAAGGGCTCTTGATGCATGTCATACCCCTGTCCTTTCCCTTTGTTTTCTGTGTGCATCTCCGCCATCATCTGTCCAATAAAGGCTAAAAGCGCCAAATAAATTATCTTAAAAAATGTTATCATGAGACCTGCTGAAGTTAAGAAGGATGTGGTTGTTTAATGAATGAAATATAAACAGATACAGCGACTCACTTTTTAAAAATATAACCAAAAGTATGTGGACACCCGTACTTGACATCCTTATTTTTGAAGGGCTCATTCCGCTCGTCTGGGAAGACTATTCAGAAGGAACCTGGCTGCAGGGATTGCCACTGATGTTGGGTGATGAGGCCTAACTCGCAGTTGGTGTTTCAATTCTAAGAAACTAAGAGGCCTAGCCCAAACCATGCAAAACAACCCTAGACCCTGAGTACACAAAGCCATGTGCACGGTGTTGTCCACATATTTATGACATATAGTGTATTTTGGAATAGTGAAGCCAACTTTAAGAATTGAATAGATAAAAACATTAAGACAAGAGACAAAGTGGTGGCATTTTCAGGGAGCTTTCTGTTTAAGAACAGCACCAAGTGTCAGTGCTTGGCACTTGATTGGTCGCTTCTACATATTCTGCTGAATATGAAAAAAGATGGCCCTGCCTGCACACCCTCATTGTCAGTATTTATGTGTTTTTGTTTCCCCACCAGCTTCTAATGTTGTGTACAAGTCATAGTGCTGTCCCAATCCATTATTTTACCACTAGCCTTTGTAAATCTCCGTTTTGGAGGGCCACTCCAGCCTGAATGCAATTCCAAAATGAGGAAAAAGGAGGATTGGGACATGGCTTTAGTCCTGCTCTGACAAACTGAATCCTCCTGATAAATTTACATTCACTGTTTGTCAACTCAGAAAAACAGAGAGATGTAGGATGGAGACAACTGTTATCTTTGTTTCTTCTTTTCCCTCCAGACTCGTGGATCTCCCAGTCAGCTTCAGTCCCCCGCAACCAAAAGCAGACAGGGGTCGACTCTCCGTCACCAGCCACCTCCCTGCCCAAACCACCAGGCCAGTCTTCCTCATCTACGTCCTCCTCAGGCTCCCAGCCACAGCCCAGGACAGTCAAGGTGAACATTATTTTGCTGTTTAGTTGTACTCTTTGTTTAACTATATTTGGAGGGAGTTCAACAGCAGTTTGTGCAGTAGAAAATAGATGTTTTTCCTCTTGTTTTTTTTTTTTTTCAATTCCTCATTTTTGTCTTATTAGCTGCGTTTTCTTTAATTGAATGGGAGCTAACTGTTGTTTGGACGAAGGTGTGCAAAATGTATAGACCCAAAGTGTACAGTCTCTTTAGATCCAAGGCTGAGAGTTTTTCAAGACCACAATGTATATGCCGAAGGTTATACAGGAGGATACTAGCTCTACTGGCAGCTATTAGAGTAAGGTAATAGATTACTTATTGCTGTTGTAAAACTGCCTTGCAGTTAAGTCATTGTTGTTTGTTTGTCCCAGGTGACCTGCGCTAACTGTAAAAAGCCTCTGAAGAAAGGCCAAACGGCCTACCAACGTAAAGGCTCCACACACCTGTTCTGCTCCACCACCTGTCTCTCTGCCTTCTCACACAAACCCGCCCCCAAGAAGAGCTGCACCATGTGCAAAAAGTGAGTCTCAATCACAAGATGCTGGAACCCCATTGAACAATAACAGACATTTTATTGTTTGAATTCAGGATTGTACATGTAGAGTGTGCGGTGGAGGTTGTAACCATAAACCAAATCTGTGGTTTAGTTTGAGTGTCAATTAAGGGAAAATAAGTTTTCTGTTTTTAAGTGAATTTCCAGCAGTTTTGAGTTAGTTGTCTGTCTTTTCACTCCTGTCTTTGCACAAGTCTATATTAAATAATATAATAATATAATATTAAAATACAAGAACAGCTATTATTCTTTTTACTAACTGATGCACATTTTCTGTAGACGTTAACTTACCTGTGATGTGTTTGTGTTTTTCAGGGACATCACAAACATGAAGGGTACCATCGTGGCCCAGGTCGACTCCAGCGAGTCTTTCCAGGAGTTCTGCAGCACAGGCTGCCTAGGTGCATACGAGAACAAGCAAAACCCGCCCAAATCGGGCCTCAAAACCAAATGTACTGTCTGCGGCAAGCTCACAGAGGTCAGTCTGTCTCACACACTTAACAACACATACTCCTCTCTTGTCCACATCTGTCATTCTTAACCAGAGCAGCGTACATGCCACTATATTGCTGACAATGGGATGAATAATTGAGTAGCAATGGGTGTAAGAGTGGAGGGAAACGGCTCGATTGTAGTATGTATAGAATCGTGTGCACTGTCTGCTGTACTGAAGTATGATCAAGGCTTAATGCAATCTAGAGGTGTCTCTAATACTCCCTCGGGGTGCACAAAACATTACAATATAATGCAGTCTATTAAACAGAGAGCCTACGAGCCGCTAGCATGGCTAAGACTCTTAGTCTTCTGAAAAACTTCTCTTTATTATTTACATCCTTGGCTTGGATGTTTGTTATTCTATAAAAATGTAATCTTACATGCTCGAGTCCTGTTGCATTTTATGTTTATCTTCTCACCCTCTTCTCTATTTTATCCCTTAATGAACATTCTCTTACCACCATTTCATTGCCTCTGTCTTTCTCCTGCTTTCTCTGCTTTGCCGTCTTCCTCCTCAGGTCACTTTCATTCAATATTTATCGCTTTCTTGTTCCTTGCGTGCCTTCACTGTTCTCACGTTCACTCTTTCTTGTCCTTTTCTTTTCTCCATCCCTCAATGGCTACCACATAACAGTAAACAGTTGTCTCAAAATTGGAGAATAGTTCCTCCCACCTCACAATGAAGCATTTTTATTTATTTTTTTAACTTGTAATTGTTTTATTTTTACTTCAGCATTCCATACATGCAGAACAGTTTTGACGTCATTTCACTTTCCATCATTGTCTTTACAAAGTTCCCAGCTTCCTTGACATCTATCCAGTTTCAGTACAGGTACAATAAAATGTTAAAGTACAATGGGATGTACAACAAAGGGTTAGGGGTGCAGGAGCAGAAGGAGTAAGGTTGGGGTTATTAATTTCAGAACCATTATTGCATTTACAGTCTCAACCTTTTTATAAATTTGGGTCTTTGCAGCGTTATCGCATATGTGATTTGTTCCGTCTCATACAGTTCCCATACGTTTTGAATCCAAATGTTATATATTGGAGGTTCAGGTTTCAACCATCTAAAATTAAGCATTATTTACTTAGTTGGCATGTAACACAGAAGATGGTCCTAGCTCCTTTATCCAAAATAAATAAAATAACCATTCAGGTATTTGTGAGACTTTGTTCACTGTATTTTTTTAGCTGACACATTCAGGCTGTGTGATTGTTCTGTTACCTTCAGCTCTGTATGCCACAGCTAACCAATACTACTGTCACCTAGCAACCACAACTATCTTCATTTGTGACATCTTAAAATCATTTGCATTATTTATGTATCCTCCTTGCATTCATTTGCATATAAAAGCAACAGCAATGCCCCTGACAACCTATGCTAAAATGATTTGCAAAGTACATAAAATGGACAGTACGCCTGTGTATAAATATAAAAGAAGTGATTTTTCTTCCCTGTAATTACCTATAGCTTTAGCTGATTTTAATTCCGTATATCACAGCCTGTCATGAGTTGTTGTATGGGCCGTCAGTTGTCAGAGGTGTCTGATGAACTGAAATGGCTAGTTGGACACGTCCTTCAGTGGTATTGTGTATATTCATGCTCAGATTATATCAATTACAAGTTAGTCCGTAGCACAGCAAACAAATGCATGCAAGAGGTGTTGATCAGCTGTTCAAGTAGAAGCCCAAACAAAGTGTGATGCATAACGACTCTCAGATTGAGGAGAAGTGTGCAGTTTAAAAGAAAGGTAAATGGATGCCCCTAATGCTTTTTTCTTTTTCCTGTCTACAGATCCGGCACGAGGTTAGCTTTAAGACTGTGACCCATAAGATCTGCAGCGACACATGTTTCAACGTTTACCGCAGGGCCAATGGGTTGATCATGAACTGCTGCGAGCAATGTGGTGACTACCTGCCCAGCCGAGCGTCAGCCAACCACTTCCTGTTGGTCGATGGCCAACAGAAACGCTTCTGCTGCCAGAACTGCATCAGGGAGTACAAGCAGGTACTGTATGCCCAACCTCGGGCCACAGGTGTGTCAAATTTGCCTGCTCAGAGCCTACGTGATTGATTTATTGATTTATTTCATTAAACCATATCGATTAAAACTTACAGCTGCGCTTAGACAGCCAGAGCTTTGATTCATGTCATGGTTTCTGTTTATATTAATTTAGCTGTGGTGACCCCTCCTCCTCCTCACTGCCAGGAAACTGCCCCCACAGCAACTAAAATGTAAATACAGTAAAATGATTAACCTGGCCTTGTTACTCACCCTCCTACAATATAAAAAAAATAAAAAAATACATTTACAGTTGCAGTAACACAAGTGTGCATGCTAATAATAGGAAATAAATATCCAAGTGAGACAGCAAATGGTCCTTGAATGAACATGAGAGTGAACCAGAGCTCAGTTTATCGACAAAATTTGCACAGAAAACATGATGAAGACAAGATGTAAAACATATATTTCAGATGTGGTCTGTGTGAGGCATTAAAGGGGAATGCAGACATAAACGTTGGAACATCACTAAATTAGATAATAACTTATTGTTTGTGGACATGTTAATTGATGATATCAGCGTTTATTTGTATTTAATTAGCCGTCCATTCCTCATGTAGAGAGACAGACAGAAAGCATCACAGGGATTTCAGATTTTGAGAATGTTTGTCTTGTGCTGTCTTGATGATGGAGGTACAAAATTCACCAGCCAGCGTCACTGTTTGAAGTTGTGTAGATAGACTAGGAATCTCCAAATGATGATAGGCAGGGTTTAATGAGACATGGGTCACTCACCTTATTTGTACCTGTAATATCACTAACGCAGAGTATGCATGCAGCACAGCTCAGTGATCAGCACACCTCTGGATCTCTTTTTAAACCTCTAGTTATTCTGTTATTCAGATTTTGCTGAACATGTTACAACAAAATTGTGTTGCTATTCAATATTGGCCAGAAATTAGAGGTTGTAATTGTATCTGTTGCTTGGCAACACCAGCTTATTGGACATTCAACTAATAAGAGGAAGAAACCATGGCGTCTGTCTCATTTCAAACGACCGGCTGACTGTTCTATGAAACTGTGAGCCGGTGTTTCTCTGACATCCACTGTGTCCAGTAGAGCTGCAACGATTAGTCAATTAATCGATTAGTCAATCGAAAGAAAATTAATTGCTAACTATTTTGATAATCGATTCATTGTTTCAGTAATTTTTCAAACAAAAATGTCAAACATTTGCTGGTTCCAGCTTCTTAAATGTGAGGATTTGCTGCTTTTCTTTGTCATTTATGATGTAAATGAAGAGTCTTTGGGTTTTGGGCTGTTGGTTGGACAAAAGAGGCTATTTGAAGACGTCACTGTTTTTAACACTGTATAGACTAAATGATTACTTGTGAAAATAATTCGGCAGATTAATCGATAATGAAAATAATCGTTAGTTGCAGCCCTAGTGTCCAGTAATGAGCCATCCTGTACAAACCTGCTCAGTGGGTTAAATAGTGAAACATATGTGTTTGGATCATCTTTGGCTGGTGGACAAAAGTTGCCTGCCTCCATTGGGCATTTAAATTTGAGATGTTTTCTATATCTGACCAGCTCTGTTGTCTACATTTCTATAAAAAGTACAGAAATCTTCAAGACAGGCAAACTATCAGTTCAGTAGAAAAATCATAACTTGTGCCAGCAGGAGAGAGGAGACGAATTCTAAATTCTGTTATGCCTCTTAGTTTTAAATCAATTTTTGAAGAACTAAAATCATTTCAGTAATTACAGTTTTTAGGAAAATGACCTTATTCTTCAGTCATTGCATCTTCCTTGTTGTACTTTGTAGGAAGAAATAAATAAAAGTGAAAATGATGCCAGGTCTTACAACACATAATGAATTTTATCTAGTAATGCAAGAATAGATTTCCAGGGCTGATGCTGCTACTGCTGGTCACCGTGATGATAATAATAATAACAGGACAAAGAGTGTAATCTGTGTGCTTTTGTGGCCAAACAGTGGGAAATGGATCACAAAGCAAACATATAGACTATTGGCTACAGTGCACAGGAGATTTGTGCTGTTTACTACTCATGTCATCGAGGTCTACTCAGTAAAAGCCAGAAACCGCTCTGGATTCCCAACAAACACATTAAAACCTCCCATGAACAGGATCCATCAGCATTTCCCACAGTTTATAATAATCCATTTTTCTTTCTTTTTGGTGCACTTTTTGTGGCCCTACACTATGGTGCATGTTATGCTTGAATATTATGTCTGTTTTATGTGTCTGTGTGGACTGTGACGTGAATAAAATGGCTCGATAGAAGCTTAATTGCTAACTCAGAAATCTTGAAATGAGTTGACATCCAAACCTTGTTATTGTTTAATCAGTCAGAACATTCATTTGCTTGCTGTTTTGACATGATGTTTTCTCCTCTCTGTCCCAGGCCCACAGTAAACTTGCGAGCTGCCTGACTTGCAAAACGCTGATCAAGACAGGCGAGGTGCTCCACAGCCTCGGAGCGGGCGGCACTATGGGCTCCTACTGCTCCGTCAACTGCATGAACAAGGGCAAGCTGGCGTCGACCTCCTTCATCAGTGAGTAACCTGCTTACACGAGCAAAGAGGGGTTAACAAAACTTTTCTGAACCACAAACTTTCCAGGGTCAGGGATATTGATTTATTTTCCAAGGGCCATCCCAAAATGTACCTTTCACTTTCAACCTTTCACCATGTTACAATTTTTTTTAGACCAGAATAGGACCCCCAGATAGTTCTGCACAGTTTCACAGGTCCCATAAGATGTTCAGCAGATCTTAGCAACACAAGGTTATGTTCTCAAGACTGCAAGTGGGCAGTAGCAGAAACATAATGAGCATTTATCACGGTAAGGGCTGGGTAGCTTACTGTCTATGTTAAGAATTAAATTATTTCCCTGACTGAATGTATTTAAGGTTTGTTTGTTTGTGAGTTTGTTCTAATGATCGATAACTGACTCGACAAAGCAGCAGAGAAAAGCTCCTGTTAACCTGTTTGTCCACTCCTGATCATTAGTATTCCTCCCAGCAAACCAAGTTACTAAACGTTGAATGCTTAAGTAGGAGAAACGGTTACTTACTTAACTAAAAGGACCTTTTAAAAAAAAGTCACAAGCATGTGTAATAAGTGCATTTTTGTGTGAGTTTTAACGTTTAATGTCTGTGTGTGCAGACACAGAGCCCACATGTCACTTCTGTAAGAGGAATTCATTACCGCAGTACCAGGCCACGCTACCAGAGGGAAACATCCTCAACTTCTGCAGCTCACAGTGTGTTACCAAGTTCCAGGTGGGGACTCTTCTGTCATTTCAAACCAGAAGACACAAATCTGGGTCCTTTTTACAACCAAAACAAAACTACATTTTACAATGGAAATAAAGTGGTCACACTGGTGGACATTGCATCATGTCCCTCTGATGTGTTCTGGATTATTGAGTACAATAGTTCTTTGATATAGTTGAATGAAAATGCCATATTGTTTAGTGCAGCTGCTGTGAGGATGGAAATCTCGTGCAATAAGTACGTACTGATAGTTCCAGTGCCCCCTGTACTCTAACGTGACGTTGTGTGGAGTGTCCCAATTTCTCTGCAGATTAGTAAGGACATAAACTCTTATTATTATACCTGATAGAAATGATAGTTAAAGTTGCAAAACTAAAACCCAGATTAACTGTCTACTCATCTACTCATTTGACAGATCCTCATGAAAAAAGCAGTTCAAAACACAAACATAAAACACCACAGGTTCCCTCAGTGGAGTCCATGACCTGATCAGATCTTTAGCACCATGTTGCATAAATTAACATATTAACAAGAAAACAGATTTTCTTGAAACTATCACAAGTCTATCATTGTTTATGACACAGAGCGCATATAATACCACCCACGTGCAGACAAGTTTGTGGGCATAGAAATATTAAGTCAAGTCAATGTGTTAATTAGCTTCATTAATTACCTCTGTAGTACAACCAGATGATGTGTTTTGATATATCAAGTATCAAGATATTTATAGAAGAGCTTTAGACATGTTGAATGTTGTTACACACCAGCTGCAAGTCATCAAAAGTTTTTAATCTTCTCCACATGATGTCTTTTCTTTTTTGTTATTTTTTCACAGAATGCTACTCTTCAAACGGCCACCAACGGACAGACGCCGCTCTCCCCTACAAACAACACCGTCCAGCTGAAATGTAACTACTGTCGAGGAGCATTCAGCTTGAAGCCCGAAACCCTAGAGTGGGAGGTGAGACCATCCTGAGGAGTAGTTTCCTAATTTTTATATAGATGTGAGAGGCAGGAGGTCTCAGTGTCTTTTTTTTTTTTTTACACAAATAATACTCTGAAGTACCATAGATCAGTGGTTCCCAAACTTTTTTGTCCGACGTACCCCACGGCCCTATAAGATGGGCCTAAGCCCCCCTTTATCGTACCCCTCTGATAGAAGTAGTGTCTTTATGGTATTGTTCAGTGGTATTTTTTAGTATCTTTTGGCCAAGTTTGCATTTGTACTACTGCCATTTGGAGTGACAGAAACTGGTTGTTTCAACCATTTATAGTATCTGTACTTTTAGCTTTTTGTTGTCAATCAACTTACAGCTGACTCAGGTTGGTGGAAAACTGAGGCATGTCATGTGCAGTCAGTCTACCACAGTTGGTAAGTTACTGTGACAATAACTATAAAGATCAGCATCACACAAATTTGTAATCTGTTGAATTTTCTCCTAAACACAAATATGTAAATATTTATTATCAAATCATAACTCCTATTTTTTTTCCAAATTAGCTGAGCATCACAATTTTTCCATGTACCCCTGGTTGGGAATCACTGCCATAGATGATAAAACTAAGATAAGTCTAGCTTAGAGCTGAAACAAGTAGTCAATAGACAGAAAATGTATCTGCGATCATTTTCATTAATCACTGAAGTCATTTTTTTTAAGCGAAACTGCCAAAATTCACTGGTTCACTGGATAATAAAATGTCTTGGACTTGCGCGTTGGGAAATTGTGATGGGCATTTTTTAAAACTATTTTCTGATGTTTTATAGACTAAATGATGATAACATTTAATTTGCAGATTAGTTAAAAGATTACAAGAAAGTTGCAGCCCTTGTCTAACTTGGTATGAGACAGGATTTTCTTCAGAGACCAGGGCAGTCTATGGAGGCGTTTGTTGGACAGAGATGGACAGGGAAAAGGTGTTGGGTTAAGTCAAACCCTGTGTGTAAGCCAACTGGTTTCAGCTGTAGTAGCGTCCTGCAATTTTTCATTTTTTTTTCATGCATGCAGAGCATACCAGTAATGCATCTTAAACCCAGAATAGGTACAATACATTTATCCAAATGTGTGTGTCTTTAGGATAAGGTCCACCAGTTCTGTAGTAAGACATGCTGCGAGGACTACAAGAAGCTCCACTGCATTGTGACGTTCTGTGAGTACTGCCAAGAGGAGAAGACGCTACACGAGATGGTCAAGTTCTCCGGGGTCAAGAGACCTTTCTGCAGCGAAGGTACTAATCTCCTCTATTCTCTAGGACACTTGATAAATCTGAGTAATTTTCTTGACAGTTTTGAAGTAGTCAGAGAGACTGATCGTATCCCATGGTGGCTGTTGTTGATTGGTTTTCAATGCCTTTTTGTTTCTAGTTGCGTCTTCAATTGTTTAGCTATTTAGCCATTTTTGTTTTATGTTAATGCCATTTTTAAGCATATTTCCTGTTTTATATATCTGAGGTCTTTTATCCAGGATTTTGCATCTGTCCTCTTGTTATTTCATTCTTTCTTTTTTCTTTTGCTTTCCTTCTCTTTATTTTTGTTTTTTGTTTTTATTTTTTTCCAGGCTGTAAGCTGTTATTTAAGCAGGATTTTATCAAGCGGTTGGGTCTGAAGTGTGTCAGCTGTAACCACTGCAGCCAGCTCTGTAAGAGAGGTGTGACCCGGCAACTCGGCGGCATGACCCGGGACTTCTGCAGCGAGGCCTGTGCCAAGAAGTTCCACGACTGGTACTACAAGGTCCGCTCATACTCAGTGTATCCGTTGATACATTTAAAAACAATGTATATGTACGCAGGAATATGTTTTTGGGAATGTTCTGAAACTGTTCCCCTTTGTGACCACTAGGCAGCGAGATGTGACTGCTGTAAGGTTCAGGGTAACCTGACGGAGTCTGTGATGTGGAGAGCAGAGATGAAGCATTTCTGTGACCAGGAGTGTCTGTTGAAGTTCTACTGCCAGCAGAACGAGCCCATCATGGTCACACAGAAAGGCCCTGAGAACAGCAGCCTGGGTACAAACTGAGAGAGTGTGTGTGTGTGTGTGTGTGTGTGTGTGTGTGTGTGTGTGTGTGTGTGTGTGTGTGGGTTTCCTTTGGAGGGACTCAGGTCTTCCTACAAATGACCCTCTTTAGCAAATGCTTTTTAAGGGTCAAGTAGTGATACAAAAAAAATAAAAATAAATCATGCCTGCCTGCTCACGTTACTTTATGTGTCACTCAGATTTCTTCATGAGGCAAAGATGTGATGTATGTCATTTTCCTCTTTACAGGGTATGAAATGCAAGGGGCCAAACTTGGGGTAAGTAAGAATTTGGAAAAAGTCCAATGTGAAGTGTATATGTCCAGTCCTATTTATTTTAAGTATAATGAACCAGGTTAGTACAAAGTCTTGGAAGTTTGGAAAATGCTTAATTTTAACGGTTATGTGTTCAAGGTTAGGAATATGCTTGAATTTGAATATACTCCTTGAAAAATGCTTGATTTTCAACGTAATCTACACAATCACTCATATGAACCAAAAATCTGGTAATATTTTAAATTAAACGATCCCGTCATATTTTTTTGTTGCCTCCTGACATTTATAGTAACAATTTAGATGTGATGATAAAGCTTTGAGAGTCTGGAAATTTTTGGTTTAGGTACCTTGAAAGTGCTTGAATTGTACTCTTAAAAAGCTGTACGAACCCTGAAAGTAATGTATGTCTTGTAAGAGCAGAAGCCACATTTCTGTTTGTAAATAAACCTGTACATCTTTTTTTATTCTCTGCCATATTGCAGCTGGTGAACCAGGGTACTGTAGCGTATGCTGGTGGAGGTTTGGTGAGAGATGTCAAGAACAAGGCAGTGCTCTGCAAACCGCTCACCCTGACCAAGGCTACCTACTGCAAACCACACATGCAGAGCAAACTTTTACAGACAGGTAAACGCAGCGCCTTGTTTAGAAGAGTGCTGCAAATTGAAATATGTAGTGTTTTGGGGGGTTTTTTTCATTTCTTTTTGGACACGTTGAATTAATTAGATAGTTTACATGAGAGAGACAGAGACAGGAAACATGATTAGAGGGAAATTAGGATGGAGTTAAGGTACCTAGAGATGTTGTGCAGGGCCCAGTGAATAGCATATGATCACAGCTCAGCACACCAAGGTGCAGCAAGTTTGCTATAGCGAGGCAGTGGAATTGGGACATTTTTGTGTAGTTTTTGCCTCTCGCCCTTTGAAATCAATACTTCATAACCCATTATTAATTCATACTGATTTGTGTATATAATGTTAATGTATTCTGTGTCCACAGATGTAGACGATGGTGTAAAGAGGGAGTATGTTGCTGTACCCATACCTGTGCCCGTCTTCATCCCCATGCCCATGAATATGTACTCCCAGGTCACTCCCACTCCAATCTCCCTGCCTGTACCAGTAAGACATGCTCCTTAGTTCATGCACACATATGGATTGTCCATGCTAAAAGGCAAAAGCTAATCTTGTAAAGGTGTTGACATAGACAAATTAATAAAACCCTGTGTAATAATTGTTAAATTACAAACTGCTGCTTACAATGGGCAAACACAAGACTTAAGTTTTAGGTCTAGAAAAATGTTATGTTGTTGCTGTGTAGAAAGAAATTCTCACCCAAGCAGAGACATTTACTAATCAATGTTGTCTGATTATTGACCAAAAAGCTATATGTCCTGTCGTGTCCAGGTTCCTGTGCCTGTGTTCCTGCCCACCACCCTGCAGGGGGCAGAGCAGATCGTCCAGACCATCAACGAACTGAAAAACAAGGTGTTATCTGACCCTCTGAAGGCTGACCTGCTCTCCATGGCTGAGATGATCGCAGAGGACCAGAAGCCAGGTACGCTGGATTTCTGGATTGAACCATTAGAGCTCAGAGATGTGATGAATACAGTGCTGATGGAAATCAAACCTACACTTTAATCGTCTAATCTGCCGGAAATATAACAGAAGTAGGGGGGGTTTTTTCGGCTTCATTCATCTTTTCAAACACTTGTTTGAACTTGTTGTTTCGAGCCTTTTGACCATCGAGGCATTCAACAATCATTAAATCTTTTAAGGTCTCTAACAAAAAAAGTTGCATCAGCCGCAGAGCAGTTTTGTTTTGATGCCGCCATGTATCTGTCCCTCCCAGAAACTCGTTCAAATCACTGAATCTTTCCCCCACGTGGGGCAAACATGGGCGGAAAGAATATATTTATTCCAACCAGAGAGAATCGATCAGATTAAGCGTTTACATGGTTATTAGGCGCTAATATTTTCCAATTTAACAGATTATGATTACCACCCCTCTCAACACGATTGAAAACTCCTCCCTCCTCTTCTGATTGAGGTGGTTACATGAGCCATTTTTATTCTGATTGGGCTATTATTCCGATTATTAGTGGAATATTAGGGTCCATGTAAACGCAGCTCCTGGCTGTGTGTTTCAGATATGAAGTCGGTGAAGGTGATGAGGGAGCGTGGAGGGGAGGAGTTCTCCAGCTGTTGCTGTTCTGAGGAAGAGGAGGAGAAGGAGGAGCAGGAGATAAAGAAGGAAGAGGAGCAGGACAAGAAAGAGAAGAAGGAGCAGAAGGAGGAGGAGCAGCAGGAAGAGAAGAAGGAGCAGCAGGAGGAGGAGCAGCAGGAGGAGGAGCAGCAGAAGGAGGAGGAGAAGGAGGAGCAGCAGCAGAAGGAGGAGAAGAAGGAGGAGGAGGAGCAGCAGCAGAAGGAGGAGAAGGAGGAGCAGCAGCAGAAGGAGGAGGAGAAGAAGGAGGAGGAGCAGCAGCAGAAGGAGGAGGAGGAGAAGGAGGAGCAGCAGCAGAAGGAGGAGGATGAGAAGAAGGAGGAGCAGCAGGACGAGATGGAGGAGAAGAAGGAGGAGCAGCAGGACGAGATGGAGGAGGAGAAGGAGGAGCAGCAGGACGAGATGGAGGAGGAGAAGAAGGAGGAGCAGCAGGACGAGATGGAGGAGCAGCAGGAGGAGGACAAGTACGAGCCCGACCTGGACCTGGAGGCAGACTTCCCTCAAGGTAAACACCTACTGTACATGTAGTTCTAGGCCTGTTGATGCTAGGCCAGTGTGTCAGTACTTGTTTCCCATCCTGACTTGATTCATATTTTCACCATGTAACAGATCTTGTTTTCTGTCTCAGCCTCAGACCCTGTTCCAGTCCTGGAGGGAATGGACGAGGACATGGGCTTCTCTCTACCTCCAGTCCTGGCCGAGGAGAAGCCGGAGGAGTCGGCCCCTCGACCACAGCCCAGGAGACAAGTATGCACACACAAGCACATGTAACAATTAGAAACTTTGTACTGGCCAACTTCAGTTTACTAATTTGTGCATTTGTGTTGCAGGGGAACAAGAGGCAGGCAGTAGAGGAGAGTTCAGATCTAGCCTCGTCCTCAACAGACAGACACTCGGAAGGACGGTCGCTGCCCCTCAGAGCTCGCTATGGCATCCATGCCTGGAAACGCTGGGCACTGTCTCCTTCTGATCAGTCCAATGACACCAAAGAAAAGGACAGCTCCAAACCTGGTAAGCTAAGTAGTTACAGTATGAGAGTCCACGTGCGTTGCTTGGCTAAAAATGCTGAAAATGAAAAGGTTGATTTGTCATATTTTGAAAACATGTAGGATGTGTTTGCTAACGGCAGTCGGTGTCTGTTCCCATCTCCTGCAGCCCGGTCTAAAAGTAACCTGTTGTTGCTGAGTTCAGAGGAGCTGAATGTGGCTCTGTCCCGGTTCGTCAGGGAGGTCTGCAGGCCCAGTGGGGAGCGTTACTCTCCAGACAGCATCCTCTACCTCTGTCTGGGGATCCAGCAGGTTGGTACCAAGTCAGAGAATCAAACCCCAGAAACACCAGCACCTCATGTATACAAAAATAAGACAGAAAGTAGAACATTGAACATGGACAGTGATCAATGCAAACACTACAAACACTAGTGTGAATGCAAATTATTTTCACATGTCAACCTCCATGGCAATTTACATTGGTCTAAGATGCATAGCATGTAACGGCAGGATACCCAGCTCATCCAGCTTGGGACCTTTTTTGTTGCATGTCAACTTTCCATATTTCCTGTCACTCTCTGTCACTACCAATAGAAGCAAAACCCAATAAAATATCTTTAGAAAAAAAAAAGTTCTTACTTGACTTATGCACTTGCTATTTGTACACTGGAAAGAAAGAAGTTGCCCAACAAAGTGGACAACAGGCATCTTCCTCTTTGTGTCTTTGAAGCATTAAGAACATGACATGGCATGAAATGGTCATCTGGGTTTACAGCTGAGGTTGACTACACGAAGTGTAGTTATAAAAATAAAATGATCACAGTCATCAGTGTAATTACAGTGAAAAAGTCAGTTTTTTTTTTTTTTTCTGCCTATATTTACGCTGGGAAAGAACACACTGAGGAACAGGAGCCCCTTTTTAGTGTGCCCAGTTTATACTTTAAAAACAAAAGAATGGGGCATCCTGCTGGCCAAAGGGTTAAAGATGCTGACCATGTGATCGCAATTCTCCAGTTCGAGTCCGCCCCTTTGTTGCGTGTCCCTCCTTTGTTTCTCCCCTCATTTCCTGTCACAAATATGCCATAAAAATACTTATAAAAACAATGTGAAAAAGTAAAACAAAGGAAGAATATTCTGATAATTCCCGTAATGCTAATTTTGTTGACTTCCTCTCCACTACAAGTGTCTAACCAATTAAAATAACAAAAATAACAAAATAATACAAAATAACAAATACATTTTAAATTGTAATAAAACAATATAAATGTTCACATAAAGTAAATATAAGTAATAGCCTTATTAACTCTCCTTTTTCTGCTAGTAAAATGCCACCTGTAGTCATTTTGGAGGTAGGAACTAAGTTTAGAGTGGGGTTTTCCAGTAGGACCGATATTATTAGCGCACAGTTTGTCCCTCCTGCTCTCACATGTGAGCAGCAGCAGCAGAAGTAGCACAGCATGGCAGCAGAGTGGAGCTCAGGGGTGTCCAAAGTCCTCTGGTGTTTTCTGACAGAAAAATGTAAGATTACTTTTATTTGTTTGTTAAAAACTAACAAAGATTCCGTTGGTTTATGACAAAGTAATGTGGTTTAAAACGCTTAAAAAAGTCTTGTGCCTTTTTGAGGCCTGCTGTAATTTGCTGCTGCACTTCCCCCACCTTTTAAAAAAAAAAAAAATAATCCTTTCATTAAGCTAATTTGTGGGGGGGTTCTCATGTTGTTCAGATCTTTTAGCAGCAATGATTTTTTTTCTTCCAGATGGGTCTGAAAGTACAGATTTGTGTGTCCGGTGATTATAAATCTTTGCTGTTCACATCCTGAAAAACAGTGATGATCATTTAAATATGAGGACACTAAAGTTTTTATCTCTGTGAGCTACGTCAGATTGCAGCTTGCATTAGTTTGATGTTTCTTTTTTAAATTCAAGTTTTTATTTGTTTGAAGCACCTCCATGCCAAAGGCCGGAAGGATGACCTGTTTAGTGACCCGTGCTACCAGCAGTTTGGAGAGGAGCTTAACAAGGTCCTGAAGGACTGGCAGCCCAGTGTGCTTCCTGATGGTGAGTGTGATGACCATCTGCCCAGCACCAAATTACTGTTTTGTTCAATTTTGTCAGATTATTTGAATTGACTACAAATTTGACCTACTGGATAAGTGAGACCACATTTTAAATCACCACACAACCAATTAACAATACCTCACAGGGTTCGTACAAAGTCTTGAAAGTTATTGGAAAATGCTTAATTCTAACAGTTCTAAGGTTAGGAATATGCTTGAATTTGAATATACTCATCATCGACACAATCACTCATGTAAACCAAAAATCTTCTAATGTTTCAAATGAAACGATCCCGTCGTCATATTTGTTGTCTCCTGGCATTCATAGTAACAATTTAGATGTTAACTTTACTCTTGAAAAGCTGTACGAACCACAATGCACACAAAAATAGCAAAGAAATAAAGTTAAGAGGTCAAATTGGACCTCGGTGCAGTGTGGACAAACTAGAGTTAAAGTCGAGATGAAGTGAAAAATGCCTTTTAAACCCTTTTAGACCACATCCTGGTTGTTGTTTTTTTACTTTTCACTGTTCAAATCAAATTCCGCCCAACGCTATGTCCCGCCTGCCTTTCCAGTTTCACTAGGAAATACATCACGACACAGAAGCCAGATACTCTCGAAATGCCGTTTCATCTCAACTTTAAAAAGTAGCTTTCATAAGAGAGGAAAGTTAATAATTAACAGTATAGTATAATAAGTAAAAGTATAGTATAATTAATGCAAGAGGAAGTTAATTACAAATATATGGAGCTTGGAAAGAAAATCCCATCACTGATAATGATGACACTGGCAACGTGGCGCCATGGGGAGTGTGTTTGCTCGTTGGAGCCAACTGGTGGCACAGTGCTGTAGTGTTGATCTCTATTATGAGCAGTGTCCAATGATTATAACTCTTCTGCTGTTCACATCCTGATTCTTTGTGATTGCACTGTAATGACATATGAGGACACTGCATCAACACTAACAGGTCAAATTTAAAAATGAGTTGATATTGACTCTTGTATTAATTTTATTTTTAATGATAGATGACTAAAGTGCTACTGGGAATTTAGTTACTTTTGATCCAAAAATGTGTGTGACATCTAATTTTAAATGTCATCAAACTGAATTGGATTTGAAAGTGTTTGCTGCTCCCTCCAGGCTCGCTGTGGGGTCGAGTGGAGGAGCAGAGCCTGTGGAGCAGCCGGCAGCTCGGGGAGCAGAGTCCTGCCGCTCTGCTGCGCTCTCTCGTTTACCTGAACACCAAATACTTTGGCCTTCGCACCGTGGAGCAGCACCTCCGCCTCTCCTTCGCCAACGTCTATGGCCCTGACACCGTCCATTCTGTCACCAAGGAGACCACCGTCTGCATCCGCGTGCCTTCCATCTCTCAGGATCACCACGGTGAGGCCGGCAACATGTGCATATTGGGACATTTTTTATTAGTTTGCTGATGCAACTTAGCAATATCAGATTATCAGCTGGTCAGTATCGTCCAGCTCTGATCTAACGGCGTGTCCTGCCTGTGCAAATTTAATCTGTAAAATATAATCAATATATCCCACAGTTCATCCATCACTGAGTAGGGGTGCCTTTAAAGAGCTGCTATACCAAAGAATTGAATTGCAATACCAGGGAAACATTGTGTACTTATAGATTAATTTTGACATTTGCAAAGACATTGAACATTTAAAATGATTGAATTAAATGTAAATATAACTGAATTTCAAACTAAACAAACACTATGACGTTAAAGTGCTGATAATTTGATGGTTTTTACACCCACATTGGATGTAATGTACCGAACTTTTAGCCCTTTCTACACATAATCACCAAGGACTCATACACTGTTCACCCAATATGCATGTGAAACATTACTAACACCCTCAAACCTTGAAAGACTGCACTTAATCTCCATAGTCATTGTTTCATTTCAAATTTAATATGTTGGAGTACAGAACCAAAACAATAGAAAAACACATCACTGTCTCAAGACTTCTCTTTGCATCATCTCTTAAATCATCTCTCCTGCGAGTACCTCCTTTTATCTGTAGCCTTTAATAATAATAATAATAATAATAATAATAAAGCGGAGTCAAATGTTGTGTTGTGTACTTGGAGTTAGAGGTTCGAATCTTGCTCACAATCTGTTGATGCATAATCTTGAAAATGTTAAAAATATTTTGTTTTTTGGTCCTTCAGTGCAAACAGAGTCTAGGAAGAGGAAGCGTAAGTTGGAGGACGGCGATCAGGACTATGAACTAGACGACGACTCAGGAGGCTCCACGATACGCTGCCCGGTTAAGAAACACTATTGTCACCTATACAACCTCTACAGATCCAAGTGGTGGGTTCAATATCTCTACTGTGTGACATTTGCAAGTGCCCAGCAATTTTAGTAAATTATTTTAAAAAAAGCTAACTATATATTTGTGATAAGTTTTAAAAGGTTAAAGATTTAAAGTCGGAAATAATTGAGTCTTTTCATGGGATTTGTAAACATTTAGTCCGTGAAACAGAGTGATGAAAGTCCCAGAGCCCAAGTTGATTTCTTCAAATTGCTTGTTTTGTGCGAACAACCGTCCAGAAGCCAAAGATATTCAATTTACAATGATGGGAAAAAGAGAAAAATCTCAACATTTGAGAAGATAAATAAAAACACTTTATTTTTTTTTCCTGTTGATCGATTTAATAATTGAATCTACTTGTTGTTTCACCACTAATTAAAATCTGACATTAGTTGAGGTTTTAGTTAGCAGTAACATTATCTGATATCAAGCTTCATTTTTCTTGCACTGAATAAATCTCAAGGTGAGTGTTTGTCTTCAGTTGCTCCGTTCTGCATCATTAATTCAATGGACCCGTTAGATTTCTGTGTTTCTGAGTCCTGTGATTATAACTCATTGCTGTTCACATCCTGAACCACAGTGTTGACTATTGAAAGATGAGGACTTGCCGTAAAATAATCTGTTGTCAAAGGTTTCTTTTAATTATTCAAGCGGAAATTCAGAACAATAGATTCACACTTCTCTCTCTCTCCCACCTCCCCTTTTGCTCTCCTCATCCCTCCTGTAATCATATATTTTCTCTCTTCTTTTGTTTACATCCATTCCTTTATTTTCTCTTACCTCTTTTCCTTCTCTTCAACATTTGTTTTGCACTTTTCTGTGCCCTTTCCCTCTCTTCTAACTCCTTTAATTTTCTCCCTTTTTATATGATGCTTTCTCTTCTTTGTCTCATAATTTTTCCCCCCTCATCTGATACATCTCCTTTTTTATCCCTTTACCCTCTTTCTTGATTCTCCTTATCTTTTTCTCGTTCTCTCTCCTCGCTTTACTTCTTTCCCTCCTCTTTTGTCTCCTTTTACTCTATCCCTTCTTCTGTCCTTCTCTCTCCTCCCTCCCTTCCTCTAGCCCGGCGTTGTTGCGGGAGCGTCTGGATGTCTTCTACGTTCAGCCGGATCCGTCCTGCACTCCCGACGACCCGCTGTGGTTCAGCTCCACACCGCTGGAGCGACGGATCCTGGAGAGCCTCCTCACCAGAGTCCTCCTGGTCAGAGACATTTACACAGACAAACAACTCCTGGAGGAAGACGAGGAGGAAGAGGACGGGGGCGAAGCAGTTGGGGGAGAGTAGCAGTCGATTGGACTTCTGTTATTAGAGCCTGAACAGTCAGTGGAGGATAGCTAGTAGTGTGTGCACTCCTCCCCTGTCTTATCATCTGCTCCTCCTTCCCTGTCTTATCATCTGCTCCTCCTTCCCCTCCTCGCTGACTTGCTGTTTCCTCCTGGTGAGGGGCGTCCACAACAGGGAACTTGAGAGAGTTGAGGATGGTGAAGAGCAGCCCAAACTTATACTTCTGCTGATAAGTTCGCAAACGGAGGAGGAAGCGGTAATGAAGCTAGAGAACAAAAACTTGTATTTTCCATTCAGACATAAACCAGAAGAGGAGGACAGGCACACGTGTGTCCAGATGTGTGAAGGGAACTAGTTGGGATTAATAGGTGGATTAGGAGTAAGTGATAAAGGAGGTGGATCGAAGCTAAATCAGGTACAAGACAAAGTGTATTATAGTGCTCAGACAAGCAGCTTAAAACATTTAAACTTTCAACAACACAGAATAATGCTTTAACAAAGGTTATCATCGGCCACCAGGAGGCTACAAGACGGAGCTCTGTCGCTCGATGGATGGAAAACAAGGAGTGGAGTCCTCGGGCTCAAGAGAGTAACTTAATTTTTACAAAGAGAATCGATAAGCAAGGGAGACGACAGACAAGGGGTCTGGGTGAGACCAGAACCGCTACCCAGAGGAGAAGAGAAGGAAGAGGGTAGGCAGGCTGATGCAGTGTCTACAAAGTTGGAAATTCCCAGCTGGTAGGTCGAAATTCCATCTTTGATGCTATCGGTAAAAAAAAAAGAAACGCGATCATTTTGGGGGTTTTTTGGCCAACATTTACTAATGTAAGCAGCTAATCAAGCTACTATAAGTGCTTCTTTATATGTCAAATTTCTATTCTAAGGGATGACGACACTAAATATTCTACAGCAGATAAATAGTGTTGCACAGACTGACAGATGAAAAGATTCAGGACCCCACCCATCAGTAACAATGTACTTTTGTACAGTTTGAAAATTTATACTGCAAATGTGTAATTCTTTGTGTTTAACAAATATTTGGTTTAGTGAAATTAATATTTAAAGGTCGTGCACACCTACGCAACTGTTAGTTTGTTAGACTCAGGTTAAAGTTTGGCGGTGTTGAGCTGCAGTCAGGCAGGATTTTTGCCTGGTGAAATGTGGCAAAACGCAGGCGGGACAGACTGTAAACATAAACTGCACGAGCTAGCGCGGCTAGTACGCTAACAGAAGTCCACAAAGTTCATTATCAAACACTTTACTGTCATTAAGATCTGTCAGTGTCATGGCGCTCACTATAGCCAAACAGGTCAGAGGTCACCTTTGTTCTCCTTTGACCGGGGCGGATGTGCTTGGAGTTATGATTTTAGCCTGTTTCATCACTGTATTTAGTACGTTATCACACTACCAGACTATAAACTGCAGTGTCGCTCTCGCACACTGGTGAGTTTGTGATTGCTCTGATCAATTTGTATTACCATGTGACCTTTACGCAGGGAATATTTTGAGGTCACCAAACTTGGTGTACCAATAAGAATTAAAAAGCTGTAAATCATTCCGCCTTAACAGGTGCGACATAAGAGTCAGGGAGCTGTCAGTCAAGCACAGACCAGTAAAGGGATCTAATCAGGTAAAATAAGTGAAGTCAGATGTGTGGGTGTGTAGGGCCTTTTAAGATGATGATAGTGTAAGTGATGCTATGTAGCGCTGACAGCGTCAAACTCTATAAGTGCATAACGGAAACCTCCAGTTTTTTGCATCCTGTGGTTTTCTGTTGCATTTTTCACTGCATGAAGATGGAATTTCTGGCTTTCCAACATGTCTGGAACGCAGCATAAAGACCAGCAGCCTCTTCCTCTCAGTCAGGGCAACCCACCGTATCACACACCTTCATTACCTGGGCTGCTTTCATTTCTTCCCATCATCTCGCTCACTGCTCTTCCTCTGTCAGTACTGCTCTTCCTCTGTCAGTACTGCTCTTCCTCTGTCAGTACTGCTCTCAGGCGAAACCCGTTGCACCACAGAGGACTTCAGCTCAGAAGGGCAGGAGTCAGGACTGATCCCAGGACAGTAAAAGAGGACTGACTCTAAAACCTTGTGTTATCGCTCGTCAGTCAGACCTGACTCGCTGTGGTGCGGGGTAAAGGCAACCTACCGACATGCTGCATTTCTTTATAGGACACTAGGGGAGCCCTCATCCATCCAATGTAGCATTATGTGCATAATAAGCCCAGATTGGGTTGCTTTGAAGTGTAAATATCTCTGAAATGAGGCGGTTATTGGAGATGGATTCAACACAGAGGGACACTTTGTAGTTTGGGGAAAAGAAACACCCACTGAAACCTTCAGCTTGAAAACCCGCCTCCCGAGAAGCCTTTTAAAGAGACTGATTATTTATTTCTCTTTTGTTTTTATTAGTTTCACTGTATCCTCTTTGCGTTGGGATGGGATTTTTATGGGTGCCATTTCCTTCTCAACTGTCATTCATTGAAAACCTGCTGCAGTCCCACACTTTCGCCTCTCTTGTCCATTAAAGGTCACTGCTGAGGAATCTGCTAAACATGAAGGATACTGATTATTCAGAGCTCAAAAGACTGTTTTTGAAAGTTTCCTTTCTGCTTTTGTCCTCGTGTTGGTATTTTCCCGGCATTACTCAGTTATTCTTAGTCTCCTTTTTAAACTTAATATGGACTTAGTTTGAATAGTGAGCCCTTAAAGTGCCCTATTCTTCTTCCAAGCTGTTTAGTGCTAGCACTGCAAATCAAAAGCTTGTATTGTAATAAAGAATTGGTTGGACATTTGGATTTTTTATTTCATGAGCTAAACTTGTGTTTTCTGTCCGACTTACACTATCCATTCATTTCTTTATTTTTTTTATTTATGTGGTTCAAGTCCCCTTTTTTTTTTTACTTTCCATGTTTTGAGTTTTATTTGAATTTGCTTTCTGATTCAATAAATTGGAGAACGTGTCAAGTTCAAATCAAGTGAAGATTATTTGATGGGGTTTTTTTTTCCTTTTACTCCTTCCTTGATCACTTATTAACTTTCATTTAAAGAGAATATTCTGAGGTAAATTTTACACCAAACAAATGTATGTTTCCACAACCAGTGCAGAAAACATAAGGAATACCCTCCAGATGTTGAGTTTGACCCACCATGAACACGTCTTAAATTTCTTGCTGATCAAAAATCAATCATGACGTCTTTGCACGATCCACATCGCTGCTCCTCCTGACTGAAGTGGATTTAAGGTCAGGGAATTCACTTTCAGCGTTTTGTTTTACCTAAAGAGCAGGTGTTCCCGTTATTCTGTACACTTGCCTGTGCATTAAATGGTCTACCGCTGCAGTGTAACATTTCAGGAACAAAGGTAGTGGATTTAGAGGGACACGTTGGTCTGGATTTCTGACCACAGATCAGTGTCACCTTTGGAAAACTGGACCCTAGTTAACCTGGCTGATTATCTGGCTGGACTCGGAGGCAGTGACCGAACCTGCCACAGGTTTGGACCTACACTAGACGCTGTGGCTGGCTTTAATGCCTAATGTGAATGTGCCTATCTGTATATACTGAAAGTGAGTGATTGTGACTCGAGTCTGATGCTATGTGTGTGGGCTGATCTGCTGATCCGGTCGTGTTAAATAAATGATTTCATTTTCTAACCAGACTCTTTAAAGATGCGGTTTTATTTCCTTGTAGTGAAAACAGTAAGATGGACATTAAAGGGCCAGTACACCACATTATAATAAAAATATGTATCGTCTTACCTGCCAAGTTTGACTTTCATGTGCTGAGATTTTGAGATTGTCTTGTAAACTTGCACTGCTAACCCAATATAACGGAGGTGAATAGAATCTTTTCTGTGCTCCTCAAAGCCTTAAAAATTAGGGACTTCATCTTAAATAGAGTAGTTTCAGTAAAAACTGTTGACTCAGACGACTAGAGATTATCCAGAGTAACCAGGACGTTGTTTCTGCGGAGGCAACTTGCTGAGTTTTAAATCACATTTTTAAAACGTTACATTCACCTCCATTGTTTTGGTTTGACAGCAGAAAGCTGCAAATCAAAAGCTAGGGCCAAGAAGAGAAATGTATTTTGGTGAACTAACCCTTTAATAAACCAGCGTTGTTTGCAGAAGGTTGATCCAAATCCCCCCAAATGGCTCGAGAAAAGACTTGTGGGGAAAAGAGAATGAAAAATCAGGATAACGTGCTTTTATCCACTCTACGGGTGCCATGAAGTTGGAAGACAATTGTCTAAAATATTGTCTGCTGTAGCATTGAGATGTTCCCTCAATTGGAGCTAAAGGGTTTAATCCAAACCAAGAATAACAGCTCCAGACTCTGAAGTATGTGCAGGGGTGTCCAGTGTAACTTCATCCCTCATGACATGAGATAAAGCAGCATGTCATTCTTTTCCTAATATTTCAAACACTTCCGGTTCATTCCATTAAGATATTTATTTGCATAAAGGACACTGAATATGACACAAAACACATATTCAGTTGACAAATTTAAAGGGACAGTTATGATCATGGGTCAAAGACCTTGTTATCCATTCTAATGTAAAATATTATAGAAATATAGAATAGAAATGAGTCCCAAGAAGACAGATCTTTTTTCCCTAATGTCCAGATTAAAATTGTTACAGCGTGTTAACGTTGGCACAACACGGGGGGCCTCTTCACTGTGTTCTGACCTTCCTCGCTATCATGTCCCATTTTTTACAAGGTGTCAGGCGGATATGACACCGAGGCGGGGAGTGTTGTCTGGGAGATGACATACAGCAAGGGCAGGAGGAGGTGTGGCCTGTCGACACCCTGGGGTCAGTGCAACAGCCAGGGAGACCAGGGCTGCGTTCCAAATCACTTAACCTTTTTCTTTTTCACTTTTAGTAGTTTACATACTGCAGCTTCCCTTACAAAGTATGTATTATTGCATGCAGTATGCATACAATTGGGACATACTACTTCGTCTTAACACTGCATCTTGAACTTTGAGCCTCTTGCTCATACATCCGTCGCAGTCCATTGCAGCTTCTGTCATCTGTCAATGAGCTGTCATCTGTCTGTGCTCTCGGCGCTCGGCAGCTCAGTCGATGTTACGTATCTTCCGCTGCGCACAGGATTGTGGGTCAGAATAGTCAGAAAAGCATGCTGGCTTGCATACTGCGAAATGCGACCAGATGCAGTAGTACATCCTAGTATTTTTGGCATACTGTATTTGACATACTATGTATTGGGACATACATCTTTTTCTAGCATACTAAATAGTATGTGTATTGGAGCGCACCCCAGGCTCAGGGCCACGAAACAGGAAGTCGTGTTGGAAAAGTTAATCAGGCCAGGATGTGTTTTTTTCACCATGCAGGGACTAGGTAGCAGCAGGTGCACAGTATGTAGTTCATAAAGTTGCCTGTAAATGCTGTAGAGCAGAGTGGATGTGAAAAGATGTGACCCCTTTTTTCTCCCTACATACACTGTAGAAAACTTGCACACAAGAGGACTAACAGTGAACAACAACTGATGTGTCATTTGAGAACAGGGTCAAAATGTCGCAGTGACCCAGCAATGACCTGTGAAAGACAAATCATAATTTTGTCACATTTGTTGTGAAGTTGGTCGACTGTGATTCTGCTTCAGGTAGGAAGTTTAGTCCTTTTGGGACGTAATGAGCTGAATGCAGAGAATAATGTCGCTGACTGATGACTGAGCGCATTCTTAAACGATAAGGTTCTGTTTTAATCTCACGAACAGATCAGAACAAACAATGCATTAGTCCTTCTCTCAATACTTTCCAACTTCTCTACCTTGTCTGTGCCACTCAAAGCCCATTGGTTCCTACTGAAGACATAAATGTTTGTAATGTAAACTGGTCACATATACAGTATATGTAATTTATTATTTTAAAAAAGACTAGGCCGTGTTTTCCTAAGACAGCTGGTGACTTTAGTTTTAAGCAGATGTTACTCGGACAGGAGTAAGCAGTACATTTGTTGGGGACTATTTTCAGCTGTGGATTAATACACATTTGGTGCTCTAGTGAGTATGTTCGATTGAATCAAAATAAACTACAGTGTGTGTGTTCATGGTGGCTCATTGATGTGTTTTAATAGTTTTTGGACAAGAATGGAGCTCTATGGCACAGTGGAATACTTACTTACATGGGCAATAATTACTGTATTTGTATTTGTTGACAGTATGAAAAATACAGAATTTATCATGTAACGAAGGACATTTCACAGAAGACAAAACATGGGAACGACCAGAGACGAGGCTGTGTCTGTCTTTGTGCCTGACTGAAAAAGAGCACTGTCCTGTCTCTCCCAACGGGGGGCACTACGCCCTCGCTGTGAACCCCTCCCCAGGGACTGGCTGGGTATTCGTGACCTTCTGGTTTTATTAGTACCACCATCCTCATCACCACGAGACGTGTTGTTTAACTATTACATATATATGTTATATATATGTTTAACACCCATCATTAGCCGCAGGACGAGCTGCAGCTTTGTTGAGATTCCGTGTCAGGACGCTCATCTGAGGTTCATCTGCAGCCGTCTGACGTGAGGCGGCCTCTGCTCTCCTCCCATAAACCTGTGCACACCCCACCTCTTCCTCCTCCCCACCCCCGGCCTCGCCCTCTCACCCTCCACACAGAAGAAGCAATGCATGAAAACTCAAATCTTTTGGAGGCTTAAAAGAAAAACATTCCCCCACTTCATATCACTTTTTTGGGGGGGTGGGGAGGTGAGCGAGTGGACGTACAAAACACGGTGACAAAACCCAATTTTTTGAAGAGGCAAGCTGTTTTCTTTCTGTGCTATCTGTCAGAGTTGGCCAGACTCCAGCAACTTGTCCCATTGATCTAAAGCTAAAACTGCCCTGTGCGCCCACACAGCCAGGCCTGCAAGGGAGCGGGGTGAGTGTAAAAACATTTTTTCACCCTCATGGGGTTTTTTTTGTTTGGTCTCAATCCCCAGCTCTTTCAGGGAGCATAAAGAAAGCGCTGTGCTCAGCAGGGTCATGTGGGCGAGGCCCGGGGGGTAGACTATAGGTGGCGATTAGGGCCTCTAATGTGCAATGAATCCTCTTCAGATCACATAATATGAGCTAATGTCGCCATTTAATGATAAAACAACAGCGACTGGGAGGGAAGAGCCAGTGCGTGTGTGTGTGTAGATGCAGTGTACAGCTGCACAGAGGACAAGGGGGCAGGAATGGATGACAACTGCATTTCTCAGGTTGTGCGCCTCAACACATGGCGCAGGACCGGCTGAAGGACAGGAAAGAGTTTAGCTGGGACATCTGGGATGTGGGTTAAAGTGCAACACAAAAATTCTCCACAAATTTTCCTTCCTTTCATCCTCTTGGATACTTTTGTTTTCACTCATTTCTTGCATGCTGCTGCAAAATGCACCAAAAACATCTGAAGTCTGATCCCTTGTTTCTTGAATGTTGCAGAAGTTATACCTTCTTCCAAACTGAGAATGACAACAACTGTCGACCCCCGCCTGCAGACGCACACAGACACACAACAGTGTGACCTTGGCTCTGACTGGTGGCGAGGGAGAGTGGGGGGCTTGGATTAGGTTAAATTTAGGATGGCCTGACCCTATTTGGGATGCCATAGTGAAGCAGTGAGTACAACAATCTCTTCAGCGCAGAGTCACCATACTCATCTTTTTCCAAAACGCCCACTGGCTGACACATCAGCCAGTTGGACACTCACACACACACATGCATTCCCCTTTGAAGCCAGCCCCTCTCCCATATCTCCGACAGCAGCTAGTCTCCTCTTCTTTAGATTGTGCCTCAAAAGTAATAGTTGATCCACGAGTTCATTTTGAACAGTTTAACTTGCAGGTTTGTTGATGATGTGAACTGTAGTCGTGACCTTTGGCCTCTGCAACATCCAGTGATAATAACTTTATTGATTTAAAACTGAAAGATGACATGCTTCTTGTTAGGATGAGTGAAAAAAAAATGCAATGCATTGTGGTCAAGCTGAAAGACAAACTGTAGTAAGTCCTTTTTAAAATAACTAAAAGGTGGTCTACAGTTTTTTATCTTTAGATAATATGCATTTTGTCAAACAGCACAAGCATCATATACAGTGTATTAACACCGCCTGTGAAGAGTCCACCAATCAGAGGACGCCAGAAACAGCATCCTTCTAAATTAAGGTTAAAAAGTTCTTATCTCTCTCTATCTTCACTAATAACTTACAAATTAGGTATATATGATAAAATATTTTTTTTGGTGGCTAAAACAATTCTAAGGAGGTTTGGGAAGGCATAGGGAGAATTTAGACTCATGTCCTCAGTGTTAATGAAATCCTTACTATAGCAAGGAAAGGAAAACACCAACCCCTTACTGTTTGTTCTATATATGATCACTATACATATGTACATTACTCTGCACTTTACTGCTTTTTGCACTTCTGTTTAGATGCTAACAATGACAAAGTTAAATCTAATCTAACTTAATCTAATCATTCTTAAATGATTAGAGAAATGAGAAAGTAACTCACCTCTTCAACTGTGTTTCTTTGGGGTGATTTTGAAAATGAATGTTACAGTTATTGTTGATTATTGTTTATTGGATAAAAAAAATCTTTTTTGTAAAGAACTTTGAGGCTGCATGATCTGATCTTTAAACAAAAATAAAAATGCAGTCAGAGGTTTAACAGTCTGGTACCAAACTAGAAACGTTTCTGTCAAACATCTTTCCATGAGCCAGCGGTCAGGCCTCCCAGAAACAAATTCATCACACTCCTGAAATACATAAAGAGGGCCTGAGGTATTCGTGCTGTGGGCTGAGTGTGAATTTGTTAGGTGATTAAAGGCTAAATTTAGCCTCCTGTCTGCTCTGAGCTGTAGACTGGTGACTCAGTGGCAGACGTTTTCTTTCTGTAGTAGTCGCTTCTCCACCACAGGGCCAAGTGGGGCTTTACAGGGGCCACGGCATTCAAAATGGAGAAAAACCACCACTGAAACCGCTATCGTAACCTTGGGACTTAATGTCTTCACTTCGTTAATAGGTCGACATGTTATATTGTTACATTTTTATTCTTTTTTTCAATTAAGAAGATATTTGTGATGAATGTATGGAGATTCACACAAGGTAAATGTAGGCAAACGTCTTCAGAGATTAAAACATTTCAGTGAAAATGTTATTCTAGTTTTAATCCAACTTCGACTCACAACTGACATCTCAAAACTGCTGTTAAAGCAGATACAAGTGCTTTTTAACTGTACGAAACATTTAGATAACAGGCAGAAACAAAAACAGAAATGCTGCTGTAATGGGTGGAAAATGTCCCTGAAAAGCATTGAGCTCTGTTTGGCCCTGCAGTGGAAACAAGGCTACTTACTGACTGAGTGACGGGTTGAGGCCTCCAGTCAGTCGTGCCAACAGATCAACTATCTCCCGTCACTCTTCAGCCACTGGACCCAAGAGCCCAGCACTCATGTACTGTACTCTGTTGTTAGACTGAATGCCAAATATCCTGTGCAAAGTAATCCATCCAAATCCTTATGCTGTTTTGTTTTTTTTAACCTATTTTAAGCTATTGGGCATTTTTGTTCTGTTCATCTGGGTTTCTTCACAGAAATATCAGTCATCTGTTAGGATCCATGGACTTTGTCTAGTCTTGTTTATGTCTGTGTTTAGTTCCTGGTCTTATTTTGAAAATCTTGTCTTATGTTTCCATTGTATCCCTACCCTTGTGTCATGGATTGCTTTCACCTGTTCCCCGTTACTCACCTGTGTTTGATTTCCTCATTAGCCTCGCCCTATATATGCCTGTCCTTTCCCTTTGTGCTTTGTTGGGTCATTATCTTCTGTTAGATGCCCCATGCCCCATGCCCCATTTACAGTAATCACATAAAATGTTATGTTTAACTGCCCAACAGTCTTATCGTTTTGGCCATCCTGTGGAAAAGGAGGTACGTTATGATCTTTGAACTAAGACAAATACCAGCCTGGTTAGTTAAGTCATAACAACTTCTTGTTAGAATCAGTTGTTTTATTTGTTTGTTAAGTTTAGCTTAGTTTGTAATAGCAAACGTTTGGTGGTTTTACAGATTATTTAATGTTGTCAGCAGTCGGCTAATTGCAGTTACATTAGCTGGTGTACATGTCTAATGTTAATACATTTTTTTTAATCTCATTTCCAGCAAATATTCTAATCAAAGCAAAGTAAATTAGATTGTAACATTAGCCTTATTTACACTGACAAGGTTGATTTAAAAGAAAAAAGACACGTTTGCTAGATTAGCATCCAACTTACTACAGCTAGCAAAATGTCAACTTTATTGGTTGTGCTTGAACTTGTAATTGCTGTGCTGTGACATCAACTGTTCCTTTATACGCTACCCAATGCATAATGGTCTATTAAAAGAATTATTATTATTATTATATAAACTTTCAGTAAAAACTTTCTGTGGCTTCCTTTTCAAGCTTAAGATCAAAAATATCTACAATTCAGATTTCCTTTCCTGAAGACTTGTTCAGATGGCAGCACCTGACTGAGGTTATAACGGTAAGTGTAATTACTTGTCAGTGATTCTGTAGTCTGTCAGAGTTAATATTTTTCGACATGTGTACGTTATGTGCAGCTAATTTAATTTTAACTAACAAAAGCAAAAGTTGGTCAAGAAATGCCTCCAACACGCAACTCCAACTGAAATCACAAATTTTCGTTTTTACATTTCATATATTGTATGGGTTAAATAAATGAGATGCAACGTAAAGTAGTCTGCTGTCGAGGTGTTGGAAGGTGTATTTATTCACTATGTTTTTACACTAAACTAGCTAAACATATCTCAGGTGCCATTTTGCCGTACACAGACATGAAATTGATATTGAGCTTCTCATCTCACTCGGCTTATTTCCTAAAATGTGCATTCCTATATGATGGCCCAAAACAATTAGTTAGTCCCCTTTATTTGTCATTGTACATATATGAGTGTCTGTTTTAGCTGCTTGCTTTGTTCATGCCCAATGTGCCCAAAGATCAAAACGAACCTTCCCAGCAGCTGTAAATTTCACCCAACTCCATCATGTATTGCACAGTGTTGTAAATTATCACTCAGCTCTTGCAGATGTGTGATCGATGTTTGACTCTCAGGTGAAAGACTGACACGCCTGTCTTATTTTAATTATTTCTGGATGTGGATATGAAGTGTGTGTGTGTGTGTGTGTGTGTGTGAAGGCTGTGTGTGTGTCTCAGGCTCAGCGTCACATTCTGACATTCGCTGCAGGAATGCGGAGTGAGTGGCTGGGAGGTCGGAGGTCAAAGAGTCTACAACAAGCCAAAGACACTCAGAAGCTCTCCTGAAGCTGATGTGGGCAGCACATAACCTAAAGAGCAAACTTCCTGTTCCTGCCAACAGTTCATATTAACAAGAACTACATGCTACTGCTAAAGACAGATAACTGCAATAACATATGAAAACTTCAAAACAAGTTAAGTAGTCTTTATCATCACATACACAGGAAATGGAAAAACAAAGTTTTATTATCTTGTGTAGGCTCATACATAAAATGCTTGACATGCATCAATAATATAAAAATAGATCGATCGATAGTCAAGCAAATTATAGACATAAAAATGACTATTTCAACCACCAATAATAGTGGGCTGAGTACAACAAATTATTGTAATATTTGTGAGATTCATGTCTTTTTGTACATATACTTTTTTTATTTTGCAAAGTCAGAAATTGAGAATAAGTATATATTATAACTTACATACTGCTTTTGACGCACTTAGAAATTGCATCTTCAGAACTCTTCATATGCAAATTGCAACTCCAGCTGCATATTTTCAGGACCATTGAAATCATAGGCCTAAAGCCCTAAAATGCAATGCTTATTTATGAATTACTGTTTGGATTTTACCACTTAAAAAGGTAAAACTTTGTTTTGCTCAGGACAAGCCAAAGTCAAGTCTACCGGTCTGCGCCGATGTAGGCCTATTTGCGTGTAAAGCAAAAGAGAAAGGAAGGAACAACAAATATGGTACAAAAAAATTTATTTAACAGTTTTGTAAACATTTGAGGTAAATGAACATTTACATCAACTTGTTCTTACAAAAGAATCATTCATACACAAGGCACTTCTCTTGTTTAAGACAGCATTGAAAACAGGTTGCTATTCTGAGCATTGTGAGATGGTTCCTACTCCCTGACAAGCCAGAGAAATCATGCTCTGCATGAAACGTAAGAGGAGAGAGTTTGGAGGAGTCACGGGAAGACGACGGGCTTTGAACACAACATCCTGTCAGGGCTTCGTATGCGGGGTTAGGGAAGGGTCCTAGTGGAGTCGTCTGATATGACGTCTAACCAGAGTCCCGACCAGTCTGTGAGAACATACTGAGTGAATAGACCGAAAAACACCCCAACTGTTTTTTCTCTCTCTCTCAATGTTTTGTTGAAATCTTCAAACTCCTCATTATCTGAGCTTGAGATAAATAAGTTTCTTTTTTTAATACTGCCTTTTCTGCGAAGAGCCACTGCGTTTCAATTTTAAGACATTTTTTCCTTTTGAGGATTATAGAGATTGTCAGTTTGGCATCACGCTCTCTCTCCATTACTACCAATATTGGCATTGTAGAACAGCAATTTTCTTTCCTTAATGTGCAAATCTTTATCAACTACCAAAATGTAAACTTTAGGGATCAAAAATAAATGCAGAAAACAAAGATAGAGATATATATATATATA